>JANLJB010030750.1:0-31256 GCA_026212285.1 Bursera cuneata | reverse complement strand
TCGATCATTTGATTTCACTTTGTATACATAACATTACTCTTTTTGTAGGCATGTTTTGAGCTTGTTAGATACGCTATGTCTATTAGATTTTAGTATTTGAGTGAGTTTAGAGGAATAGTAGTAATTTATGATAAGAAAATGGTGACTGCTAAGACAACTTTTAGAATAAATTCGCAATTTAATGGGAGTTCACTAGTGCATAGTATACACAAGTATAGTTATAGAATTACAGTTGTGATCTCTGTTTGTTTCTCTCATTTCAGGTTGTCAAAAGAACTCGGAGGCGAAAAGTTTAAAGCACCTACCCATGTTTTAACTTTCTTTATGTTCAATTCGAACATTACTTACCTCTGGCTATTGTTTTAACTTAGAAAGTATAAGTAGGAACTATGCTGCTTATATTATTATTATTTCCAGGTCTCTGTAAATAATCTCTCCGAAGGTAGTTGTTTTATTGAATGTGTATAGTCATTGCATCATCTAAAATGTACAACGAACTGCTCTGAATAGCTGACTGAATTCTATGCGAGTCGAAGTTTCTCGAATCAGGCAAATATGTCATGTAATATGATTGTGTGAAATGTGCCGCTGAAATGAAGGAACCTATGACTTTTAATATTTTAATATAGTATTTGGTAGATAAAATAAAATCATGCTGTGTAAATGTACTATCATTTTAAAATTTTTATCAAGAATTGTAAAATAAAATCATGTGTGTGTGAATTAATGAAAAATTAACTTGGTAATCTCTTTATGTAGAGAATCTAACTTGGTAATCTCTTTATGTAGAGAATCTAAATTTTTCTTTATTTCTCTTTTGCACAAAGAGTGTTGAGTCCAGATATTACCCTTTTTTTTTTTTTTTGACCTTTGATGATATGTCTCGCATATTTTAATCCAACCTTGAGAATATATTAAAACTTTATTGTGTAGTATTTATTTTAAATTTTGTTTAATTTACGACCTTTAATTAGTATAAATATGAATATAGAATTATACATTTTCTCTATTCTAAAATTATAAAGGCTTATATATTCTCAGTAAAGCAAATTAAGCTAATTTAATCGAATATTACAAACCCATTGGCCAAAGAGACTTACTGACTGAGAAAGAAAGAAAGAAGGAGAACTCCTGGAAGACCGACCGAAAGCATCCGTCGTCTCTTGTACGCCGTGGTGGTGCAATCTCCTCTTAGTCTTTATGACGCGTAGCTACCTCTCTTACTAACCAACTCTTTCTTTCAATGGCTAACTCCAAGCTGAAGACCGATTCCCCTCTCTCACGCCGCATCGTCCGCTCCTTCCTCCACTTCCTCGACTCTGGTCCCACCCTCTCCTCCTCTCTGTCTCATTCCTTTTTAATTATCTTATCAAGTTCATATTTTCATTAACATTCTTATATTTTTCCTTATAATCAATTATTCTTCAAAAATTGATACGCTTACGCTTTAACTAGGGATTATTTATTTAATTTTTTTTTTTAAATTGGGAATTGAATGCTCAATGTTGTAATTGTACCTTTTATGTGGTTGTTATAGTTGAAGCTGTTCCAGGGGTTGATCTTGAAGGTCTGGAGGTTGCTAGGGAATGTTTGACTGTGGTGTTTGACCTCCAGTCACCTTCTCTTGATGCTCAATCTAGACCTGATTCTTTGATTGATATTTTTAATTCTCTCCAAGCGAATGAACCTAGCAACAGGGCACCTGCTGTTGATGTTCCTACTTCATCCTCTGCCCAGCATGTCGATGATGCAGCTGCTAAATTTTCAGAGCCTTCGAAATCTACGGTTACATTTACATTCTTTGCTATGCATTCACTCTTATCTACTCTGCCTTTTGGTTTTGCATTTTGATTCCATTTTATGTTCAGGGTGAGGACTGGAATAAACAACATTGCTCTACAGGTACGCTTATGCTCTATTCTATACTTCGTATTAATTATGTATTCATACTTATTTTTGGCACCACGTAATACACTTGTTGATTCTATATAACCACTTTTCTGTTCGTCTCCTAACTTTGTTATAGCGAAACGAATGCCATTTCTCATTGTTATTACCATTTTTACAACTCACATTTTTGTATACTGGTGTCTATTGTGTATCTTTTCCGGTTTTCCCTGTGCCAATGAGCTAAATGTACCAAATTTGAAAATTGTTGTCTTATGATATCACTTCTTCTGACTATTTGGTCAGCCTCGTGGTTGGGAGAGTTTTCAAATTGACAGGTTGTGAGACTGTATTCTGTCGAGGGGAAGACGTGCTTGAAATATAGATAGCTTGAGCTTTGAGATTTTTTTCAGTTTCGGAATTGTAGTTTGTTTCTCTTTCTCTCTTTTAATAAAATGGACAGGGAGAGACTTGTTACGAAATCTGTCAAGTTAGATAAAGCAGATTGTATTTTGGTTCGTTTATTGGAAAGTGGTGTGGAAGTTGTTTAGGAGTTTGGTAACCTTTTGGGACAATTTGACTAAATTTAAATTGCACAACAAAACCACTAAATATATTTATATATTTCCAGACTTTTCTTCTCCAGGCTGAATCATTCTGAAAGAAGTGGAATACATAATTAAGTCTGTTAGATCTTTAGATGTGCTGAAGTGATTTTGTAAGGAATGATGATAAGTAATGATAGTGTACTTGGGCTGGCTTTTTATTACTTTTATAAATTGCTGTAAATTATCTTTTCTACTTATTTGAATATTTAGTGGTGATAGATTAATCATTAGGAGTGATAATTTCACTTGGCATTCCGCTTTGCTATGGTGTTGAATTACAGATTTTACTCACCTTGGAACTGTTTACAAAACTGTTTCTAAACATCTTGATGCTTTGAGTTATCTGCTTCTCAATTGATTCTCAAAGGCCCTATTATTTGCAGGGGTCTCGAAAGATGAACTCTTTGGGCAATTCATTGCTGCACTTGAGAGAATTCACTATTTTAAGACCATGCCTGATGGGAGCGATGACCCTTCCCAATTGGATAAAGCATCACGTTTATTTCATGATGCTCTGAATGTATGATATATTATCCTGCTTATTTAAATTTTTGTATCTCGTGAACATTGAGTTCACATAGGTTTAGTTGTGTCCAAAAATTGTTGAGTTTGGATTTTTATTTTATATATATATATTCTATGAATTTCGATTTAATGTTTGGTTATCTGCTTTCCATATATTAGTTTCTTCGAAGAACAGTTTTATCTAGCCAATTGTTGAGTGGCAGGCTATAATGCCATCACAACTAGGAAATCTCATAGCTGGATGATATGGGATGAATTTTCAGCATAATGAAATCATTTCTGCTACCTCCCTTCTTAGACTTAAAGACAGGCAGAAAAAATGTTTGTTCCACTTTCTCTATACAAAATATGCACTTCTCTAAAGTGGTCTAAACTATTTTGTTTTGAGGTAAATTTAGTTCAGCAGAGTTGTGTTTTGAGGTGTAACACTGATGAAAGGATTGGAGAACTGAGAAAGATTAAAGTGCACTGTTTAAATTATAATACAGAATTTTGTATGCCTTTTTGTTATTCTGGGATTCACTGCTTAGATATCTTGCTGGCATGGAAAATTTAGCTACTTTGCAATCTCATTATCTTTTCGTGAAGTTCTATGAGAAGATAAAAATTATGAGACTGCATTAAGAATTATGTATAACAAAAATCTGAGAATATCCTCCAATGTTGCGGGCATTGCATGGATAGAGATTCAAAAAAGAAATCGATCTAGTTTAGGTCATAATCTATGTAGGATTCCTGAAATTATTAATGGAAAAATGACTGCAAAGAATTGAACAGTTACAGAATTAATGTACAAAACTGTTTTTCTTTCATTTATGCTGAAACTTTTGAATACATCAAATACAGATTCATAGTTTATTTAATCTGTTATTGTTATTGTCCTTGTCTTCATATCCTATCCTGTAAATTGAACATTTTAGAGCTGCTAGAACATTATTTTTTTCTTCTCTTTTGTTTTCTATCCTTTATTTGGTTTCTGTCTAATACTAGCATGTGTAATATGGAAGACTCCATGGTTGTTGCTATTTTTTCTTGGATTTGAGCATTCTATTTCTGTTTTATAGTAGCATACAAGTTCTTGCTACTCAAGCTCTAAGACCCTATATTGCAAGAAAGAAGTTAATATATTGCATTATATCAGGAGATGGAAAGATCTGGATCTCAGGTATACAACCAGAAGAATCTAGCTGAGACCTTAAAAGCTCAAGGTATTTATAAGGCTAAATACCTTCAATTGGGTTGGCAGCTAATGCTTTATAAGTTATATGTTCTTATGCACATGTCTGGATGTTTGAGTCTCAGAATGTATGTTTATGTTTTATGTGTTTTTGAGTATCCTGTATCATTTTCTCTGTTATGTATTCCTTTTAATAAGATTTTTTACTTGAAGTATCATATTGCCTGAATAATAACCTAATAAATGGGTCGCAATTGGTTAAAATAAATAAATAAATAAAGACATAAATTTATTCGTGAGGCCATCGGTATAGGAACATTAAAAGAATTGATAACATTCTGATTATGCTATTTATTCATTGTACAAGCTTATTGTGCTGTGTAATATTTTCTTTGCTTTTAGGTAACAGGGCCATGCAGTCAAAGCAATACTCCGATGCAATCGAGTTGTATTCTTTTGCTATTGCACTCTGTAAAGATAATGCTGTTTACTACTGTAACAGGTGTTGTACTGACTCGTACATAGTGATATCTGTTATAAATTTTATTTTAATTTGCATCGCATAATAAACTATAGATACAAAAAGCGATGAAGTCTTATCTCATATATCGCTTCTGATATTCATATATCACATCTGGGGAAAAATTGAAAGGACAGTTCTCAATTGCTCTTTAATATTGGTGGCAGATTTGTCATCTAAAAGTTTTTGTTTAAACCAGTTAAATTGTAATTTTTGGCTAGTCATTGTTCAGTTCAACTCCTTTTATCTGATTGCAGTGAATTTCAACCATTTTGGATATTTATTTTTACAAATTTGTGCAGTAAATTTTTTCATATGGTGTAATTTCTATCAGGGCAGCTGCTTACACCCAGATTGGAAATTATGCTGAAGCTATCAGAGACTGTCACAAGTCAATTGAAATTGACCCTAACTATAGTAAGGCATACAGTCGTCTGGGTTTAGCATATTATGAACAAAGGAACTACACTGATGCTATTGAAAAAGGATTTAAGAAAGGTCGGTGTGGAGATTAATTTTCTGTATGCTCATAATAATGCCAATGAATTGAAACTTGCAGCAATTCTTTCACATATTATGCTCTATTTATTTATTGGTAGCATATTGTGATATTTATAAATACAGTAGTACTAGTATAATTTATGTTTCTGTTTCTCTTCCAATAGTTACTGTATAGTTACATATCCCCTTTGTTGAATGCCTCTAGTGTTGAGTAACATATTAAGCTGTGAATTCAATTGATGCATAAATAGTGGCATACATTTTGGACCAATTTACTTGATCAGCTGATCATTTTGGGTATAAGTTAAACGAGTTTTGAACATTATTTTATGGAATCAGATGGTCATTCAATGCTCAACTTTCCTTTTACTGGCTTTGTCAGAGTTCTTACAATGTTTACTATAGTTTACCAAAAGACAAGCTCGTGAGTGGTATAAAATGGTCTCTATATTAGTGGAATTTCAAATTTCTTCCGATTTGTAGAACAGCGGTTACTTATGATATAAAAGACAAAGCCCCCATAAGAAATTTGAATTGACTTGAGACACCTTCTGATATGTATGTAGCCCAACAAACATTTCTTCTTAAAGTTTTGAGAGTAGATGACATATAAAACATGAAAGTTGAAGCATAGGAATGTTTGAACTATCATATACTACGTTCTCTATGTCAATTTCTGTTGAGTTAATATTAGAAAATGATTTCATTTTCACATTGTCATATGATCCTGGTTATCATATTCGGGAATATTTATAAAAGATAATTATCCTCTGCTGGATAGAATTATGTTGGATTCTCATGGTTTTTTTACCACAGTATACAGTTTAATCTCTAATATTCGAGATTTTACCTATGCAGCCTTGCTATTAGATCCAAGTAACGAATCTGTCAAAGAAAGTGTTAAGGTTAGTTTTGCTGTTGCTATTTGCTTCATGATGCTGTTCCTATGATGGTCATTTATTTTCATTTCATGATCATCAATTCATTATTGTAAATGAAACATAGGTGGCTGAGCAGAAATTGCGAGAAGAGATGCAACGTACAGGACGGGATCAGGTACAATATGCTCTTTGTAAATTTATAACAAAACGGAGAACTGGTCCCCATCAATTAATGACAAAGTCATTCTATATTAGCAAACTTATCATGAATTGACAGGGTAGGTCATTGGAGGAGTGTAACATTTATCTAGTAGGAGGGAGGCATTTTGTAAAAGAAATAACTAAAGGGACCAAAGTATTGAAGTAAATGTAGTATTCATTATTAAATTTTTGTGGGGCCAGGAACTCCCCTTCCCCCCAAAAAGAAAGGCAGCTATGGCTCTGCAGCTGTAGGGATTCTAATTCTAGTTTCTTTTCCTTCACATTGAAGACATACAATATGGTTGCAAGTTTGTTTTCACACACCTGATATATATCCCTGGACTGACATGTTACCACGTGTACTTGGAATATTTACCTAGCAGTGTACTATAGATTTCCTCTTTTTGGCATTTACTTAAAGTGTGAGACATTTGTCTACCACTTATTTACTGTATAGCTGGAGGTTCAAACATCACATGTTCATTCTACTTTTATGAATGCCCTTTTTCTCTATCCAACTTTGGATGCTGACCCGCCTAGATAGTAATGATGATAATGATAGCTTTTGTCCTCTCTTCTCGCAGAATACAAGTTCTAGTCACAGTAATCAAGAATCAAACCAGTCAACCGCGGGGTTCAGCAGTCGAGGGACTCCACCTTCCTTTACATTGCCTTTCAATACTAATGCTCTACCCAGTGATTTTGCAAGCATGTTTATGAACATGGCTGCAAATATGCAGCAGGGCCAGCATTCTCAGAACGGACAGGGAGAAGATAGTAATGACAGTGGTTCTGACGATCCTGGAATAAGAATGGGTGGTAACATCAATATCAATTTTGGAGAAAATATGCCGGAGGAGTTAACAGGGGCATTGAGATCAATGATGGAAATGGTTTCAGGAGCATCACCCCCTGGAAATCCTCCCCAAGATAATGATACTACAAATGGAAGATCGTCGACAAACTAAAATATTGTAAATCCTTGTACAATTTCATTTTTTTAGCGAGGATTTGGTTTCATTTTTTTACCTACTTGCGCGTTCACAGATAAGGCATTAACCGTAAACAGAAACAGGAATTGTAAAATAGTAGAGTATTTTCATGATTATCTTGGAAATTATAAGATTCTGTGGATTTTGTGGGGTGAAAAACTTTACATCGCTTGCTAGAAGCAAAGCCGCCAGTTTGTACTATACATCCACTCTCTGTTACAGCCTTGCAGGGTGCTCATCATCATAAATACCTTGGTTAATACTCAAAATTCATCTTACCGACTGACCGAGTTGCCAGATTATCTGATCTTTGATTTAACACTTTTTTTAGGGTATCTTAATTCCTCCAAGTCTAGAGGAGGTCATGCCAGGGCCAGGTTTTCCTGCCATGTCAAGTCATTGGCTTGTTAGATAGGATTTGCTGCTGTAGAGCAATGCTTGGGTAGGTTTACAAGCAAGTGGACTGAATCAAATTAGTTATTTGCGTAGCGAATTCGTAAGCCTCATTTTTTATCTTATCTAATTATATCATGGGGACGTCAGTCGAAGTCGAAACCTACCACAATGTTGGAAAATTGTAGTCAAAAGGGCACCAATGAACTTTTCTCATCAATAATATTCGTCAAATGCTTCTTGCACCGTTCTTCTTATTATTTTTATTAATTCTTCGTTAAAATATTACTAATAATATTTATACATATAATCATTTATACAATTAACTTCTAACAGCTTAAGATAATGAATGATTCACATCATTTATTTATTTATTATTAATTTTACCTATTCAATTATAATTTTTTTTTTCGAAAAAGCCTTCAAACTTTATTGTTCACCAAACTTTGTTTTATTTGGTTGTCGTTGTCTTCCCTTTCTCAACAAACATGCCTTCATCTCCTCATCATCATCGGATGACTACGAGAAATTACTTAACTGCTGGGTTGATTGCAGCAACTCTTTTTGCTATTAATGCTGTGATTTTCTTTTACGTATGTTATTTTATTGTGTTAAAGAATATTATTTTTCTATATACATTTTCCAAAATTTATATCTTAAATAATAGGGTTTATTTTGAATTTTGATATAGTTTGTCATGTTATTTTATCATTATTCAACACTCCAATTATGAAAAACATGTGTAACTTAATTTGGTAAAAAACTTGGAAAGTCCAGTTGTTGGCTAATCCAAAAATGTTTGTTGATGATTATCCTCCTCATATGCCACAACCAATCACTCATCAAAATATCTAAATTGTTTGAATCAAATTTAGCCAAAATAAAGACAAAACAAAAAATTGTTTCGCTCGTAGCAGAAGCGGAAGCAAGAATCAGAGTCAGGAGAAAGTATTAGTGTTGTCGAGTGGCCGGGGTAAATACATAGACACCCCCGAGGTTTGGTTTAAGTAACAACCTCACCTTTGTTATTAATAAAATAACATAGACATCCCTAGAATTGGAAAATATGGGGTCTTGACACATAAAAATAGGGGTCTTAATGTTACTTAAAATATCAAAATGAGGGTTTTTATGTTACTTTATGAATAACAGGGGTGAGTTTGTACTTAGATCAAACCTTGGGGGTGTCTATATACTTACCCCTCGAGTGGCCTGTACCACAGTGACCCTCTTGCATGGGCTCTGGACCACATGCACCCCATCCACTTCTCCACAATCAATCACGTACGGTCCAGATTAAGAAATGGGTGCCCACGTAGTCCACGTGTTTGGTCTACAGGGACCCAATTGTTTTATTTCCTGTCCCCACCCTGTCACGGAAACACACAATACAAAAACCATTCTGTGCAAACAACTTCCTGAAACTCCAACCTCTGCACTCTCGATCTCTCCGCCCGCAGCCCAACTATTAAAAGATTTCTTTTCGATTGTAAATTTCTCCATAATTCCCTAATATTTTCAGCTTCCAAGTTCTTGTTTCACTTCTTGTAATGCTGATAAATTGATATTTGCTTTTGTTTTCAGCCTACTGCTGATCTGGGTTGATAGTTAATATTGTACAGGTACTTTTTTTTTTTTCAATTACTTATTTGTTTCCTGGAACTCTTTTTTTGTTTTTAGTGACGTAATCTTTGTTCAGTTCATCTTGTAATTATGACAGCAATGCGTTTATCATGACTGATCGTAGCCGTGACGTTTGTGTTTGTGATTCTTTTCATACTCCTGCATTTTTACACATAAAGTTAAGTTTTTATTTGTTTATTTATTTTTTGGGATTAATGGGAGGTTTATGTTAGCACTTGGATCAGGGTTGCTTGATTTTATGCTGTTAGTTAGTTGCATGATGACTTTTGGCTACTTCCACTTCAGATAATTAAGACATTTGAGGTTGATAAGCTGTAGAAAGATTCACTTTTAGGTTGGAAGAAGCTTAATGCTTTATTAATAATTGAGGGAAGTTGTTTAGCCTTGGCAACTGCCTAGATGTGGTTGTAATGTAGAGTACCAATTGTATGGTTAAAGCTAAGTAAATAATAAGTATCTTGAAAAAAAGATTCTTCTTTTGAGGCTGTTTTATTGTGAGAGAAAATAATTAAGTAGCAGAAGCTGGTGTTACAGTGAGAGATTGTTTGTTTGCGAGATAGTCATGTCTTTCAATTTCTTCATCTTATAATTGTTGCGTGGAAGTGTGACAAGCTACATTTGTTTATTGTCAATTTTACATTGGTTTTACACTCAACATTCATAGTTACATTATACCCCTTGAAAGCGATTATCTAATATTCTAAATGACTTGTTTTGATTTGGTTTGATTTTTGGTAATCTAGTGTTGCATTTAATATATTTTCTGTCAAAAACAACGTGATTGTATTAGAGAAAAATTTTGTTTTATAAAATAGCCATTGTATCTTAATTTCATAAAGTTCATACAGCTATACTTTGTGACTTAGTGTAACTGTGTGTCAGTACTTGGTAGCCTACTGGGATTGATAAACCATGAAATTTGAGTCAGACATTATGATTTTATCTTATCATATCCTCTTCGGAATCTCTTACTATTCCTTGTAGACCTTATCATTCTGGGGAACTTATAGGTCAATTGAAATCTTGAACGATGAGTGCCTATATTGTTGGAGTCCTTGTTCCTCTTGTTTTCACTCTGCTTTTTCGGAATTCCAAGAATGCAAAGAAACGAGGAGTGCCTGTTGATGTTGGTGGGGAACCTGGATATGCAATTAGGAACTATCGGTTTACTTCCCCAGTGAGCACAGCATGGGAAGGTATCTATACTCTTGCAGAACTTTTTGAGCAGTCATGCAAGCAGCACCAAGATAAATGCTTACTTGGAACTCGAAAATTGATTTCAAGGGAGATTGAAGTCACTGAAGGTGGAAAATCCTTTGAGAAGCTTCATTTGGGAGAGTACGAGTGGCTAACCTATGGCAAAGCATTTGAAATTGTATGCAACTTTGCTTCTGGCTTAGCTCAACTTGGACACAAAAAAGATGAACGAGTTGCAATTTTTGCTGATACAAGAGAAGAATGGTTTCTTGCATTGCAGGTATTTACCTTATTTATGAATGAATTTCCGTGTAAAAAGTTGCAGAAAATTTTGAAAGTGTGTTATCGTTAGTTTTAAAGAATATGCAACTTATTTACCCCCTTCCTGTTATATTATATGATATAGCTGATGTTTTTTTTTTCTCACATCAGGGCTGCTTTAGACGAAATGTTACAGTGGTGACAATATATGCATCTTTGGGTGAGGAGGCTTTGTGCCATTCTTTGAATGAGGTTCTCTCTCTCTCTTGCTGGTAAATTTGTATTGATAGTCTTTTCTAGGTTGATTATGGGAACTTGATGTTTAACTAAAAGAAAAAAAAAAGGGAAGCTTAGAGTCAGATATTTATTATGTAATATGTCATCCGTTCACTGTCCTGGTTGGTAGAGGTGCTATTGATTCAAAATGATTTTCTGATAATGCGCTTGTATATAATTTTGTCAGAGGCTTCTTTGAAACTGGCCTTCTAAAACTTATTTAGGCTTCTCCTTTTGCATTTTTATATGTTCACATTCCTTGTCTGGTTCTATTTCGATGAATTGTGCATTTTTATTTGGTTTGGTTCTATTTTGATTGGTTGTGAATTTTTATTTTCTCTTTAGGTTTCATCTTTCCTGTTTAGGCACACGGATTGGTCTTTAGGTCCACTCTATAGATTATTAGTTTTGGTTGGTATTAACTATCAATGCTATTCCATTTTAATTAAATCATAGGAAAAAAAAAAAAAAAAAAGAAAAATGTACTGACCAACTTTTATTTTGTCTCATTGGCAATTTCCTAAAGGTAACTTTAGCAGTTCCCATCTAGGTTTTCCTCTTTATGATAAGAAACTACTGTATGTTCAGATCTCTCTTATTTAAGAGAGCAACCATGTCTACATACATATTTCATTTTGTAGGTAGCTAAATAAAACTGAGCACAGTATTGCGTACTAGTTGGATCATATTATTGTATGGTAATGGAATGATTGACTGGACTACTGAAATTAGCATGGATCCATTTCTTAACTTGTGTTACTCCTAACCGGTTTTTATTTTTATTTTTTGTTTTTTCAGACGGAGGTTACAACTGTGATTTGCGGGAGCAAAGAGCTGAAAAAGCTTGTAGATATAAGTGGACAACTTGACACTGTGAAGCGTGTGATATGTATGGATGTTGACATCCCATCTAATGCCTTATCAGTTGAGCAGAGTGGTCGCTGGAAGATCATTTCATTTGCTGATGTTCAGAGTCTTGGCCGAGAAAACCCTGTCGATGCTGATCTTCCTATATCAGCTGATATTGCAGTCATTATGTATACCAGTGGGAGCACTGGATTGCCTAAGGTCAAAAGCACTAATATGATTTGACTCTCATACTTGCTTTTAAACTTGACCCTGGCTTGGGATTGATTTCTAATTGGCTCCTTGATGGTTGACTAATTTGTAACAAGTCTATTGACTAATTCATTTTTCTTCTTGACACCACCTTGAAGCGTATGAATTTTTATTCTCTTCTCCATTCATTCTCTTTTATAAATCTAAAATTGTGGGACTGCACAGTTAATGCTAATATTGTTATAATAATTTAATTTACAATGTATTGTTATGGTAATTATAGCTGCTAACTATATATATACTGTTATTTGTCTGATTTATATTGCTATAACGTATTAGTATTACAATATCATCTGTCATCTTGAATTTTCTAAAGTTCCAATAATTATTCTGCAACTTGTTTGAAAATTTGAATTATATAAAACATTTTATCTTATTTAATTTTTAAGCTCAAATCAAAGTTTCTATAGTATCAATCACTTCCATGTTGTCAACTTTGTACAGGGCGTGATGATGACACATGGCAATGTCCTAGCTACAGTTTCTGCAGTCATGACAATTGTCCCTGGCCTTGGAAGCAAGGATGTTTATATGGCATACTTACCTCTGGCTCATATCCTAGAATTGGCAGCTGAGGTATAGAGCAGTTATTTCAGTTTGATGGTATTAGTTCCATTCATATTCATATCTGTAAAAGTTGTTCTTTATTAGAAAAGAAAAAATTCTTTTTCCTTCTATTTTATTAACTTCTTTGTGTCCATTTAGAATGTAATTGCTGCCGTGGGAAGTGCCATAGGATACGGTACCCCTTTGACTCTTACTGATACATCAAGCAAAGTTAAAAAGGGAACCAAGGGGGATGCGACTGTTTTGAGGCCATCTTTAATGACAGCTGTTCCAGCAATTCTGGACCGCGTTCGAGATGGTGTGCGCAAGAAAGTTAGTGCATATCCTCATTGATACATAATAATTGATTTCTAAAATCTGTGAATGCTGAAATCTTGTAACATTTCAGTTAGATGCAAAAGGTGGACTCTCCAAGAAATTGTTTGACTTGGCATATGCTCGTAGAATGTCTTCCATAAATGGTAGCTGGTTTGGAGCATGGGGCCTGGAAAGGTTTTTCTGGGACTTTATTGTGTTTAGCAAGGTTCGAGCAATTCTGGGAGGTCGGATGCGGTTTGTGCTTTCTGGAGGTGCTCCACTTTCTGGTGATACCCAAAGATTTATCAATATTTGTCTTGGGTGAGTGTGTTTTAAATATATTTTAGCTGATTTTATTAAAGCTACAAGTCCACTGATCGCAAGTCTTGCCATTCATATATATTTAAAATTTACATTTTTGTCTTTCAACATTGACTATTATATATAAGCACTGAAGCTCTGAATGGTATGCCAACTGAAGACAAATGATTTTTCATTGTAGCTTCGCGGAGGCATGCTATTAACAGATTCTTGATAATGACTTAGTTTAGGATAGTCTTCTCTTTACATCCAGTAATTTAAGCTTATTCATTCCCCTCTGACGCAGGTACATACAGTAGGATAGTTGTCGATTTTATTTTTGTTCTGTGCAACATCTAATCTGTCATGATATGTTGCAGCTTAGGTCTAGCCCCCTATTCATATTTTCTATTTCTCCTAAAAAAGATTTTTAACTTGGAATGGGTATTGAGTCAATCAATCTGTAAAATTAGAGGTGGAGATGGATGTATATAAACAGGAAGGCAGAAAGTTCTGGCAGATGTTAGTATAAAAAATGAAGAGAAATTTAGATTGTGCAATAAAACTGCTGCTGAAGCAGCTTCCTGATCTTGGAGTTTGTGCATTAGTTTTTTTTCTCCATATACTAATATTGTTTAATCTTCAATCATGTTTGAGGCCTTATCAACTCTGGGTTAGTGGGTTGAAGGCATATGAGTTTTAAGTTATTGATGGAATTATTATGTTGCTTTGGTGATTGGTGGAGTCGGGGTGTGTAGGATTAGGTTAATGGATGTGGAGTTCAGGAGTCAGATGACTTGGAAATTATTATCCTTAATGTGAAAGCTGATGGTATAAAGTTGGTGGCCCGGTTATTGACTCATAACTGTTCAATTACAAGCTAGTCAGAGATATAGTTAATCAAGAGGACAGCTATATCTGATGCCATGAATATAATCATGTTTCATGCAAATGCGCTAAGGGACAAAGTGGTAGAATGCCTTTAAACACAAGAAAAAGAAAATGCCTTTTATTGTTATTAATTGATATCATGTCTGGTATGTTATTCATCCCCAAGAAAGAAATGCAACAAAGTTGACCTCTTACCAACAAGAAAGCAAGCTACATTGGTAATTGAGGGAATCAGAGAACAATTTCAGATTAAGATATTGTCTTAATTTAGGACAATGTTAAACACACTGCAATTATTGTTAGTTAATATTTACTGCAATGATTGTTACTTAATATTTATTGCCAAAGTAAATAGGAAAATAACTGCAGGGTTCACTGTGGATATTAATGTATAACTTTATGGAACTGAAGTATGTTTATGCATTGTGCTACTTCTTATCTTCTGGAGCATTTTTTTTTTCTTTTAATTCTTTCTGTAATAATAAGACTGTAATTGGACCACTTTCTCCAGTGCTCCAATAGGTCAAGGGTATGGTCTTACTGAGACTTGTGCTGGTGGTACCTTCTCTGAGTTTGATGACACATCTGTTGGTCGTGTTGGTGCTCCACTTCCTTGTGCATTCATTAAGGTAAGGAACTGATTGATTATTCTACCTCGTGCAATTTAGTGGAAAGTGTTGAACAAGTATCATGCACTTCTTCTGGTAGCTCTGCTAATAATCAGTTTCTAATTGCATTTCATTTATTTTATTTCTGTTTGATCTTAAAAACTACAATTCTGTGTGCAAATTTTTTCTGCAAATTACAATGCAAAGGATTTTGCTCTGAATGCTCCAACTTGTCTCTCATTTCTCTCTATCTACCTCTCTATACATTTGTGTGTTTATGCATCGATGCAAGCTCATTCGTGCATTTATTTGTCTACATGTACGTACATCATTTGTTGGATCCTTCACTTTCTCCTTGCCTATCTTTGTTCTAAACCTTTAATAATCCATCTTACTATGATAAAACTTCGTTCACTCTCTTCATATGAGACGTCCTACTAAGTCAGTGCTTTCTGTATGATATTTCCTTCTTTAAGATGATTTACTATCCTCTGAAGTTGATTGTCTCATTTGGTGGTTTTATCTGCAATTGGATTGTCAATCCTAATGATGTAAGATCTTTCTGTATCAGCTCATAGATTGGCCTGAAGGTGGATATTTAACGAAGGATTTGCCAATGCCTCGTGGGGAAATAGTTATCGGTGGTCCAAGTGTCACGCTTGGATATTTTAAAAATGAAGAGAAAACAAATGAAGTATACAAGGTAAGAGATTCAAAGTTTTGATTAATGGATATTGACTTAAAGAAGAAAAACGGTTTGGAGTTGTTAAATATGCCTATTTTTTGTGGTTGAAGGTTGATGAGAGAGGAATGAGGTGGTTCTATACTGGTGACATAGGGCAGTTTCATACTGATGGTTGCCTTGAGATAATTGACCGTAAGAAAGACATAGTCAAACTTCAGCACGGGGAATATGTTTCGCTAGGAAAGGTGTGAAGGCTGCTTTGAAGATTTAATTTGTCATCGAACCATGATCAGGCTCTAACACTTTTTCCTGCAGGTTGAGGCCGCTCTCATAGTGAGCCCATATGTAGACAATATCATGTTGCATGCTGATCCATTTCATAATTACTGTGTGGCTCTTGTGGTGGCTTCTCAGCCTGCTGTGGAAGATTGGGCTGTAAGGCAGGGGATTGTTTATACTGATTTTGCAGAGTTGTGCGAGAAAGAAGAAACCATAAAGGAAGTTCATGCATCTCTTGTAAAGGTTTGTCATGCTGATCAAATTTAAGGAATTCTGAATTCAACATGATGCTTGGGAATTTTATTTCAAGTTTCATATAGTGCACTGCATGTGTTTGTTGCATCCAGACGTTGGTCTTCATCCCTTCTGCATTATTTTACATTATTGGAGCAGTATCCTCTTTTGAGTCTCATGAAATTTTTAGGCAAGTAACTATCATTGCAACTTGTAACTCAGCTAGCACCTTAGCTGAACCTCATTTATTTTTAGGTTAGTAAATCATATGGATGTATCAATCAGTCAGGTTTCCCAGTAAGCATATGGCTTGTCTTTATTGATTAATTATAGTGGGGATCTTCATATTGTTGCTTGACTTAGTTTAACAATATCAGTCAAGATTTGGGTCATGATTCTATTCTCTCTTCGATTGCCAGTATCCATTTATGGCATCTTCATTCAATTTTAGATTCTGTTGACATTCTATTTCTGAATTATGTTACTTCTATGGATTCAACTAGATTCTTTAGGGCATGGGGAGCCTTATAGCAGTTGGAAAATTATCCTTCCACTTGAGTATAATATAATTATATGATACACTAGATTTTTAGAAGATGCTGTTTTTCTCTTCTTCGTAGTCCTGATAACTTGAAGTAGTCTATTCTTGAACACAATTGTGAAGCCTTCCCCCTTGACTCCTGATAACAAAAATTTATAATCTGAAAAAGAAATCTGTTTTGTGTTTCACTTAAACTCATAATCTGATTCTTTCTTAACTTGCAGGCAGGCAAGAATGCGCGTTTGGATAAGTTTGAGATCCCTGCTAAGATCAAATTGCTTTCTCACCCATGGACTCCAGAATCTGGTTTGGTGACGGCAGCTTTGAAGTTAAAGAGAGAGATCATCAGAAAGGAATTTGCTGATGACCTTACAAGGTTATATGCATGATGAGAAAATTCGTTTTTGTCTGGTGATTGTGCATATTTTGATGAATGCTGAACTCTGGTCCCAATTTTTTTCTTTCTTTCTTGCTCATATGACATGTATATGCAGAAATTGTTTTTCAATTTTGTATAATTATTTGTTTTGCTTGGTGGGAATTTTTTTGGGAAAAGAATTGGAAAATACAATCAGATTTTGCATGCTCAGAAATCAAAACTTTCAGTAGTTCATCCAGGATGTTTATCTTCAGAAAAAATTGTTCATTTTTCCGCTGCCGTCCTGAAAATGGTATCAAGAACGATCAACTTGCTGAGTATTTTTATGTTGGAAACAATGAGGTACGATTATTATAAAAATGAAGGTTGCTCAAAATTTTCAAAACCTGGCCCTCAGCTGATAAAGAATTGATATAAAAATAGTCAATAATGCCTTCTAATATGCTGTGTTGTTTCTATGGAAAACTGAAAATATATAGGTTCGGTAATATTGATTGATGTTAATTTTAGCTTGACATATAAAACAAAAGTTGGGTTATCCTAATTTAAGACTTTGAAATGAATTGATAACTATAATTTCAACCTGTGGTTGAGAAAAGAGATTAAACGGAATTGTTATTAGTTAAAATAAAGATGGGATTCAAGTAAAATTCTAAGTTACGATAACTTTAGCACACAAAAAAAATTATTACATATTAGTTCTTTGATCTGATAAGATTAGTGATAATTACTAATGGGTTCCATAGTAGCTCAGCTACTATGTTGCGAAAGGTGCATTTCATTGAAACTTGGAGGGTACTTTAAGGGTAGAACTGAATTGTCATGATCAAGTAGCTTGCACACAAATACAAGTAGAATAGGTGGTGTAGGAACTGTTGGCGAATGAGACAAGGGTTTCAAACTTTAGAATTCTGGTGTTTGGCGATGGCTGGCAAGCAATGAGATAAAGATTTTTAATAGAGAAAAGGAGAAGTCAGTGTGCCACTGTGTGTAGCCAAGGCCACACACAATATCAGTCCATTTTGCCAATATCTTGGTTCGTTGCACTTCCGTAGGACACTGCTTTGGCCTCCCACTCAGGTAGCGTAGCCTAGGCCGGAATTTAACTGCAGAAATGCAGCCATAAAATGCCATTTATCATTAATGACTGATGCAATGATGCGAGCCTTTTGCTTGCACAGCTGCACTTTGACATTTAGTTGAGGTTCTAACAGATAGGTGAAATTGGGTTAGGCTTTAGATTTCTTTCTTGTGTTGTCTACTTATAGTTTAAAGATTCAAACAACTAAGTCATCTTATTGGCTTAGTCATTGATATTAATAAAGCCTATATTAATATCATGGACCTAGTCTTTCTCTCGACTTATGTTGACCTGGTGCTTGATGTATTAGACCAAGCTATATGACCTATGCTTAAAGAAAAAAAAAAAAAGTTTCAAAGGCGACAGCTAACAGCACTAATATTAGAGACTATAGACATTTTAACCAACAATAAAACACCCTAATGATAATAGGAGAGCCCTTCTAGGCAATAGTATAGCATAGGCTAATAGAAAACTTATCAAGGGCCAACTGGCCTGGCCAAGCAGATACCATCAAACAGAAAATGAGCTTGTTAGGTGAAGTTATTAACTAATTACCAGACCCACACTCAGTGGATAAACATCTGATCTGGGTTTATTAATAATATTTTACTTGTTATAAGTTAGGTGTTTAAGTTTAAGATTTGAAGGTGAAATGGTGACAAGAAAATGAGAAAGAATTAAAAGGGTAAAAATATGAAGAGAGACTTCAAAGGGTTGAAATTGTTAGTTGGGATTAAGAGGGGAGAAAGAGGCAAAGTTTGGAGAAGGCTACACAAAAAGGAGTGGGATTGGGAGGAGGAGACGCTACATCTATACTTTTGGTCCATGATGTGAACTTGACTTGAATCCAACCAAAATGGAAACAGCCTCCCTTCTCCCCATGTGAACATTAGTTTGTTTGTTTCCATCACTTAAGACCTTTTTAAGATGTTTCATGGACACTCCTAAAAAGCACTTCTCTTCTACCTTTTTCATATGTTAATTTATATCTCTCTATACACAGACACACAAGCACATAAAATGTGTCCAAGAGAGAGTGCGTGTAGCAGTGGCTGCCAACCCTTTGTGGATGACAGGTTTTAAGAGAAAAAGGAAAATAAAAACATTGAACAAATCGTTTAATTTGTGTGTGTGTATATTTTAAAATAACTCTTTGTGTGGATGATTCATAGAAAGAAATCCACCAAAGTGGATATCCATGTGCAAGAGATCAAGAAAAATCTATCTAATAAGAAAAGTTTGATTCGATAACAAGTTAATTGGGTAGATAAAGAAATAAAATAAGATGTTGAGAATGTAATTTGATTTGAAAAGGAAAATGAGACGAGAGAATTTAAGAAGCCTTCACTTCCAAGCACCACAGGAATAATTAATGTGCTTCATGAAATAGTTTGGAAACCCCAGATCTACAAGATTCATGCCAACCATTATAGCTTTGCTTTGGGTTACATCAGTTGCCTTACTCTTGTGATTTTTTTATGGTTCCAAATCAAGTGGGTGTCACGAATTTCAGAAACCCCACATTTGCAAGACTCATGCCAAGCACTGTATCTGTACCTGTGCTTCTTAATGGTTCCAAATCAAGTTGGAATCACAAATTTGATCCAACATGGCAAGTTCCCGCACTTGTTCTTTCTTAATTGGGAATTGGATTTGCCTTGTATCAAGTGCTAATGTCTCCATTTAACCTAATCCGATTTAGATCTGGCTAGCCACCAATTACATTAACCAATACATTAACCAAATCCATACAGAGACTTCATTTTCTGGTTGGATAGAAAATTTATGAAGATGGTAAAGAGAACATGTGGACATCAACATCACTTGACCCATCTCCTTACCTGACCTAATCTCAAGATATATGCAATACAAGAGAATTGTAGCAGAAGAAAGAGTCTTGTATTGATGACTTGAATATGGCTAACAAGACTAGCTACAACAGCGGTCCTGCATCATACTTGACATAAAACTGTAATTTGTACTAGATTACAAGTATGACACGTACTTTTCATATTAGTTCCAACTGATATTGTTGCAAATTTTAAGGTGTAATAAAAGTAGAACGTTTAACGTTACAAGTTACAAAAATCTTGTTACAGTTTTGTGGTTCTTGCTTAAAAAAAGTTAACCAGGAGTTTGGATAAAAGCGAAATTTTAGTGGGGATATTCACATTTGAACAGTAAAATGTCTTGAATGGGTATCAAAAACAAAACTGGCCATACCCACCTGTTAAATCCTTCAAATTGGAGTGTTGGTAGGCCACCCTTATGATGATATATCTTGCTTACATTCTGTCTCGAATGTAAGTGACTTGCACCAAATTTTTACGTATATATATACTAGCATATAACTACATGTATATACATACATACATATATATATATACATACATATATATATATATATATTTCCTCTCTAACAACTCTCATATTCTCTTCTCTCTCCCTTTTTAAGTTCACATGTTCCTTCTGAGTTTGAGTTTGAGTCTCTTCTTCTGAACGTGCATCCACTGCTTCACCACCATAACATGAACATGAATGGCTATGGAGAAGACAACTCCTCTCGCTGTTATTTTCATCCCAAAGAGGTTGTTGTTGGGGTTTGTGCACTGTGCTTGAACGAAAAGCTTCTTATCTTGGCTTCAAAGCAAGGCCATCATCATTCTTCCGCAAGTAGAGATAGAGATAGAGATAGCCATCACAGAAGTAAAGTTGCCACAGACAAGAAGCCACCCAATCATCTTCCAAAGATCTTTGCTTTGGGATCACTTCTCAACCGCTTCGAATTCCGCCACTGGAAATCTGATGTTTCTGATGATCATGATGCATGCAGCAGCAGCCAAGAAGGTAAATTTGTTAAATTTTACTGCTTTTTGTATGCTTCTTTTGTGTCATTTCCTGCGAAGAATTAACAATTCTGGTGTTGTTCATCTTAAATTAATGTTTAAAGGAAATCACTAAGTTTTTCACGTGTGTGTACCTACGAACAGAATTATTGTTTGTATGTAATGACAAAAGAGTGGTCAAACTTTAGCTAGCTGCGCAGGCAAAAGAGTGGCCATTGAAGATTTGGAATCTTTTTCAATTCTACTGTTTTGATTCTTTTGCATTAACAGGTATGAAATCTGATTCAAGATTTAATGTGTACTAAAATTCATAGGCTTTAATGGAAATTAACGTATGAAGAAAGGGGTTGGGAAAACAGTAGGTGAACAAGTTGTGCCAACAATGGTAACAATAGTTGCTGAAAAGGATTTTGCAAGGAAATCCTGAAATATTCCTTACTGAAATTTTGCAGATTATCTATAAGTTCTTACTAGGTCCAGGAAGGGTAATCTATGAAATTACTGCAGATTTGTCTCAATCTGTGAATGACTTGGTTTTTTTGAAGGTTTTAAAGTTCATGGAATTCCGGATCGAAGTTGGGAGATCATGTAATTGAAAACCATTAAAGGGTACTTTAGTTAGAAGTCTTAAAATGCGATAAATGAAGCAGCACATGCAATCTCTGGCTTTCTCAGGCCTTGAAAAGGATAAGAAATGGTCAAGCAAATCTATGCAATGATAATGGTTATCATGTCATCTTTGTCTAATCATGTCTCTAAGCACTTTACTTAAGTAAAAACACTGCATAAGGCTACATGTGCTTGTATTTTACTACAGAAATGTCTTCAAGTCTTTTGCCTCATAGTGAGCAAATCTATACCATTTTATTTTTTTTATCTTTCACTATAGTGAGCAAATCTGTACCATTTTATTTATTTATCTTTCACTGAGATCACATCATGACAGTAAATTTAGCTTTTGCAGACTCTTTTATCTCAATCAAATTTGAAGACAATGGAGTGGCCTCGTGGGAAAAGGCAGCAGGTGGCACAGTCTCTAAGGTCTCCCTGGAGAACTGCAACAATATGTCCTGGAAACCCAGCTTGACAAAAGAAGCTGCTGCTGCTAATAACAAGGAGCCTAATGAGAACAAGAGTGTGATAGAACATACAAAGCCGCGTGCCTCGCTTAGATGGCGAAAG
This sequence comes from Bursera cuneata, assembly GCA_026212285.1. Lineage (NCBI taxonomy): Eukaryota > Viridiplantae > Streptophyta > Magnoliopsida > Sapindales > Burseraceae > Bursera > Bursera cuneata. The sequence goes on along the minus strand of JANLJB010030750.1, from coordinate 9,181 downwards.
AGAGTTGGGCACTTATTTCAGCTTGTCAGGTGGAAGAGGTCCAACAAGGGCAATGTGTGCCATGTGGATGGTCATGGAGTCAAAGTGTGGAAAGGCTGGATAAGGACTCTGACAAAGAGAGGACCAAAGAATAAAGGGATTGTATAGAAAAGGGACACTAGGCTTTTCCTCCACCATACTCAGTTTGTGGGTTGTAGCACATTGTTTACCATTATTGAGATGATAAGAGTCAAAATAGCTTTATAGAAAGTGCATGCTTTGCTTTTAAACTCTCATGGGATTCTTGTATTTTCTCTTCTTTCTTTCATTTTTATATAAACATAAACAGGCTGTAAACCAAATTGTTTACATTGTGTTTTCCTCTCAAAATTTTGCATACATATAAGTGATCCAATAATCCATACTAATGCAAAGTATCACCAAAATGTAATTCTATAATTCTTCTTCCTACAAAGCAAAGTTACACAAACACTGCAAGACCCATAATAGTGGCACATGGTGGGAAACATTGGGGCGCATTCGAGGGCCCAAAAATATACATTAGTAGCTCTTGTCTTATAGTGTTCTTGGTGGGAGACCCTTTTCCTTCTCATCACAAAGAATAATCATATGCATAGCAGAGATCTATGAACTCTCATGTTTCATGACCTATACTTTTGCCCCACTTGCTGGTCATTTTGGTGTATGCAAAATGCTGATAAGGCCCTGTTTGGCTCACTGATGCCCTTGGCTAAGGCAATTTGTCCCCAAGTACACTAACTCCCAATAGACCACAGCGTTTGTTCAGAAAGAGGCTCAAATATGCAGTGGTCGAAAATGACAAGACATTGCTCAATCAACTACACACACTAGAAGAAGATGCCGAGAGAAGAAGGACTACATTTCATTGACTATGAGAACACCTAATCAAACCAAATAGACTAATCACTGGAAGAAAAGTATTTGGTAGACTTAAAATACAATAATTGTCATTCAACTTTTTAATTTGCCATCGTTTACTATCCTAATCAACCCAAAAAAAAAATTGTCTCATTTCCTCAAAGTAATGAGAAGGTCTATTTACAGGATATAAAAATCATAAATAAAATGACTGAAAAAAATCTAACTCCATTATTTATCAAAATTCTTATTATCATATTCATTAATCTCTATTTGTTCTCCTACGTCAAGTAATTTTCAAAGTAGATTAAATTAATATATACTTGCTGGGTTGGCAAATTTATTAGTCACTTTTGACCCAAAAACAAATTTCAAAAGCACAAAAAAAAAAAAAAGGTCAACCAACGTAATTATAAGGGCAAAGATTTTCCATCGTAGAAGAAAATTAGACAAATAGACCTAAATTGTCAAAAGGGCAGTTAGGACTTGGTAATGTACATTAAGTCAAGCACAAGTTTTGAATTTGTGTAGAATATCGCCATAATATTAGTTAAATAGTGCTTAAGTTACACGTAAATAAGCTCATTTAGAGTAATTAATGATGTTGATTAGGTATAAAACTAACACGAATTAAGATCAATTAGGAGAGGATTTAGTAATGAGGACCCCATGATCTTTGAAGGCCTCTTTTCATCCACCAAGAAGATTGAACAGGACTGGGTCATATACAACAATAAAGGGTAGCAGCTTTAATTAGCTTGCTTTGGTTCTAAGATAAAAAGTGCTTCTTTAGGAAGCTCTAATAAGTCAACCAGCTTTTAAGGCCACATTGCTTTCTTCTTCCTCACACCTCATAAAGAGAGAGGAAAAATTGCATGTAGATGTCCAAAGTATTGATAAAAACTGTTGCATTTTAGACTTTAGATTCATTGGTAGGCCTTTGAATACCTAAACTTTATCTTTCTTTCCTTCTTCTTTGCAGTCCACATGACAACATCCATCTTCATTATTATTTCTCCTTTTGAATGATTGAATATATTTCACAAATTCTCAACTTTTCTTTTCTTTTTCCTATTTTTTGTTGTCGTCAAATAAATCTAGATGCTTTTGTTATAGTTTTCTTCCCCTTTGAAATTGACTTATACAAAGTAAGATAAGAAAAATGTTTTGTATATCAAATTATCGTTAACTCTTTATTAATCATTAAACTTGTATCGATTTAAAGATGATTATGGAAACTTAATTAGTAACGTTAATATTGACCCAATATCGACAATATGTCAAGGACATTTAAGGAAAATATTTCTTGAGAACCTATACTAAAGAGGAAATTGTTCATGAAAATGGAACTTGGAAACAACTTTGCAAATTTTTCCAAAACAGTCCAAAGAAGAGGAAATAAACTAATAAGCACCATGAAATCGAGGTGACTCATGTCATGTGGGGTTAGCCCAGCCTAGAGCTTGCTAGTTGGTTGATGTGATGAAACGGGTGAGCATTCACTGCTTTTTGGAAAAAAAAATTATTTTCTGGGTATGAATATGAAACGTAAAGTCAAAGGCAACAAGCCACTGGAATCTTCTTCATGTGGGTGCAAAGACAAGACACAAATGGGACAAGTTTAGGGACTGGACAAGACTGCATCGCTTCATTGTTTCCTGACTCTTTAGCACATCTATCTCCCCTCTCTCTAATCCCAACATTGATTTGAAGCGTCTTTAATTTAGATTATCCATTCACGTCTTGTTTTGTTTTCTTCTAATTCTTTCTTCTGTTTCAGAAACTTGCAGATTTCAGCATCAGCATGTGTTAATCACGTACACAGAAGCCCTTATTCATTAAATATATATTATAGGAGGAGGCAAACAATCAAGTAAATAAGTGGGGAGCTGGGGTTGATTACGAGGACTTGGACCAGGACCAACCAATGTATATATATTCCATCAATTATGGACCCGGTATATCATCGGATATACGGTGGGATTTGGAACGCACATGCAGTAGATATATGAAAGCCATGGAAGCTTCTCTCATGAGCACAAGGCTTGAATTGAGCAATTGCGCATGCATGGTTGTATTCTTTCTTAAATTAGTAGATGGTACAAGTGCGCATCGGTAGTTTGAAATGGTTTGAGGGTAATTGGGTAAGGCCCGATTGCTGGTGATTTTTGGGCCATGGGTTGGCCTCATCCCCCGCTATTCATTATTTCATTCCTTGCTAACTATAAGTTTATTGTTTATTTCTAACTTATCACTTCCACAATCTAACTGAACCCTAATCAAACCCCGGCCCAATTTGTCTTATGTCAACGTATGCTTCGCGCAAGTATAATTACTGTTTCATCAGTGACAAAATCGGATGAAATATTGCATTAGAAATACATATGTTAATGTGTGTTCATCAAGTAACATTTTTGGCTGAAGTAATTAATCTTAGAGAAACAAAATCTGGGTTACAGATTGCCTATCACACCATTTTAAGAAAATTAATCTTTGACAACACATTTGAACAAAAAAACTAAATATGAGTCTAACAATGCTTTGTTAAAATATTATAAATAAGGATATATAATTATATATGTTGTCTTCAGAATCTAGTTCTGCTTAAACAATACTCAAATGCTAACGGAAATGCTTAGTCAATTACTTGTTCAAATTGGGCTGCACAATGCTGATATTTCTACGACAGAGTTTTGCTTTTATCACAAGAAAATGGTATGCGCAAGAAGTTGCTCACGTTTCAATGAAGAATAGCTCTTGCCGTGAGCCTCCAATACATATATATACATATATAAAAAAAAACATATATATGAGTTTTGATGCTTAATCTTCGGAAATTAAAGAAGTAAAAAAATAGAGGATAATAGTTTATAAATTATTATAATATTATATTTTAAAATTACATCTTTTGATTTTTATAAGATTTAATAATTTTTTTTTTTTTTAAATCTGGTGGACCTTGATCAATTAAGGTAATGGGGGATAGACTTATGCATGCTTTGATCAATTAATCAAGTCCTGTGACAAGTCATTTTCAATGGAAATGGGGGATATGAGAAAGCTCCCTTTGAGATTTGTTCCAAAACAAACTTATTGCCAGCCTCGGTGTAGTGAGTTCCATCCCAGTTTACGCGAACCCAGGGCTGTTCACATTAACCCACAAAGATTTGGGTGCTATCCACAATAGTTGTTTGTCCACATCCTGCATTGGGACTGTGGTTTTTCTTGTCCCCGTAGCCACAGCAAGCTACTAGCAGAAGCTCGAATCCTGCTCTTCATTAGGTGTTGTTATCATCTAATTTAAGAAATTGATATTTTTTTCAACATTTCATATTGGAAAAGAACAAAAAATTAATTCTCTACTAGTAGCACTCAAGTTCAAGATATTCATTTTATATGGTTTTGCCAAGAAAACAGAAATTATTTGGCAGAGTAGACATTTACATATGTAAATGCAGCCAAAGTATACGAAGTTGATCTACAACTTCTTTTAATTTTGAAAAAACCACATCCCAAAAGCTAGTTATTAAAATAAAATAACTCAAAGTCTTATAAATCCCCCACAAGAAACCCACACTTCCAATGTAGAATTCAAGTCCTATACCTTACAATTATGATCTTAACATTCCATCAGGTTCCTCAGCCTCGACACCCATACAAGCTGGCTCAAATTAAAATCCAAAAATTGTATTTAATAACTTATTTACCATCTCAGCCATTGGATATATGAAATCAATAGATAAAAAATTAAATCTATTTTTAAATAAAAAATTTAACTTAAACTATCACATTTTTCTCATAATAAGTTATGTTTTGTGTGTCTTAATTTTAATTACCTTAATTTATTACTTATTAATGATTGTTCTTATAATTTTGTCAAAATTTCATATAAAAATATTAAGTTAAATGAAACAAAAAATGCTAATGGAAAAAATAAACTAATTTTAGTAGCGCACGTGCATCTGTGATTTATGAATAAAATAACTCTGGAATCTGTGGGTACATTTTACATCCTTATACAAAATCACAAACGTTAAAAATAAAATCTTTACTAGCTATTTGTTCCACAATTTTAGTTATTGGTTACATCATTTTCCAAATATATCATAATCAAAGCCAATATTTTCCAAGTCTGAATAAAAGTTACATAATCGTGATTGACCATTCAGTTGATCAGGAAATTTAATACGTAGAAAAGTCAGCTTTTCCCCACTCTACATAAACCATGCTCATCTCCGTAATTAATTTATAACAACAAAACAAATATATCTTCCAGGCTCACCTACATCATGGAGCTCTTTACCAGTATCAAACATGCAATTTCTCTTTTCTTCCACCTCTGTATGCTCTTTTTATCTTCTTATGATGATACCATAATAAGCCCTGCCTTTGCTGAGAAAACTACTTGCGATTTTCCAGCAATCTTTAACTTTGGTGACTCCAATTCTGATACTGGTGGATTCGCTGCTGCGTTTTCTCAACCTAACAGCCCTTATGGGGAGACTTTCTTTCACATGCCTGCAGGAAGGTATTCTGATGGAAGACTCATTATTGATTTCATTGGTAAGTCGTAACTCAATTCAGTTTCTCCATATCTTTTAGTTTTCTGCTATGCTGAATGATGTATGCATTCAAGCTAGTGTTATCTTCTGCAAATGTGCTGTACTAATAAGGATAAGGATGGATGCGCAATGGTGGGCCCTTGAAGTTCCAGGGACGCTCATTTTTACAATAGCTACAGGTTTACCCAACCTGTGTTCTCCACGTCATGTACTGTAACTACCGAAGAATGGAAGGACACAGATGAGAATGATCACATACTGCTATATATACTGTACATATATACTCATAACTTCTTGTCTCACATGAATTCTGAGTACAAACTCTTCGTACATATATACTTTGTCATATTTTCGTTTTCTGAATATTATTAAACAAAGCTATTGCTTAAATGATGAATTGGTCTTTCAATTACTTGACTGTTGGAACAAAATTTTGTGCAAACCAGCTCAGAACTTCAGTCTACCGTATCTCAGCGCATATCTTGACTCACTCGGAGCCAACTTCTCGCATGGTGCAAATTTTGCAACAGCATCTGCCACCATTAGACTACCAGTCAACATCTTTCCTAATGGTGGCTTCAGCCCTTTCTATTTGAACATACAGTTCTCACAATTCACACAATTGAAGTCCAGATCACAGCTGATTAGAAAAGGAGGTTAGCTGAATTTTACCCTTAACATGAATTTCATTGGATACTGATTAGTTCGTAGTATTAGTAGAAACATGTTGCTTAACGAGTTTACTTAGGTCCTTAATTTGATTCTTTTGTAGGAGGATTATTTGCAAGTTTAATGCCGAAAGAGGAATATTTTTCCCAAGCTTTATACACTTTTGATATTGGTCAGAATGATCTTGGAGCTGGCTTCTTTTCTAACATGTCGGTAGAGGAAGTTAATGCATCTGTTCCTGATATGGTCAATAAATTCTCAGAAAATGTTAAGGTACTTAAATTTTTTTTATTAACAATTTAATTTCTCCTACAAAACAGAGGAGCCGTAATTGAGTTGTGCTGATGCAGAATATATACAATATATCGGGAGCTCGGTCGTTTTGGATACACAACACAGGACCAATCGGCTGTCTGCCTTATATTTTGGTGAGTTTTCCCTCAGAAGAAGACTCTGCAGGTTGTGCAAGGCTTTACAATGAAGTAGCTCAGTACTTTAATATCAAGTTAAAGGAAGCTGTCAATCAGCTTAGGGAGGATTTTCCTTTGGCTGCATTTACATATGTAGATGTCTACTCCGTCAAGTACTCCCTCTTTACGGAACCACAAAAATATGGTAAACTATATAATATGAATATCATGAATTTGAATTTTACTTACTAGAGCATTATTTTGTTGTTCTTTTCCAATCTGTTTGTAAAACAAATATGAATTTCTTAATTTAGATGATAATGATACTTGGTGAAGCGCAGGATTTGAGCTTCCGCTAGTAGCTTGTTGTGGTTATGGTGGGAAGTACAACTACAACTCTAGTGCAGGATGTGGAGAAACAATTGTTGTCAATGGCACCCAAATCTTTGTGGGTTCATGTGAACGGCCCTCCGTTCGTGTAAATTGGGATGGAATTCACTACACTGAGGCTGCTGCCAAGTTTGTGTTCGACCAAATCTCAACTGGAGCTTTCTCCGATCCCCCTGTTCCATTGAAAATGGCATGTCACAGGACTTGATTATTGGATTAATCGACTGCAGATATTCGCGTATATGAATATCTAGAAATAAATCAAAACCATTGTATACATATCTTGTACTAATAAGGTTTCACTATAATACCTTTTTATACAAATTAATGGATAAGATCTTTAAAATATACTATAAAGATCTTAAAATCTAATGACAATGATGTGCATTCACTTTAGTTACTTATTTCTCATTGACTTTTGAGAAATTATGAGAAATTGCCCAAAATTAGGGGATTATTTGCAAAATAATCAATCCCCTAGTTTTCTTTGATTTATCTAACCAAACCCAGGTAAATGATAATTATATTTTTCCTATATAATATCTCATTCTTCTCTCTTATTCATCAATTATCCGATGACGGTCCGACCAGTCTGGGCAGTCTGACAACTATCTAGCAAGTTCGATGATTATCTGTCAACTGTACGACTACGATTCGACAAGTCTGATATTGGTCAAGCAAGTATAGTAACTGTTCGATAAGTCGACAACTGTCTAGTAATTTTATGGTGACTGTTTGATAACTATTTGACAAGTTCAACAATTGTATAGTGATGATCCAGCAAGTTTGATGACTATCTGATAAATTTTCTAGTGTCGAGCTACCTAGTCTAGCAAATTTTTTAATAACGATTCCGATGATTCCGACAACTGTTCTGTTGAAAAGTTTTAGAGAAGGGAAATATTGGTTTATATGTTATATATGGAGAGGTATAATGGTCTTAAAGCTAAGAATAGGTAGACAAATCAAAGAAATCTTTGGGTTTTGTAATCTTCAAATGATTCCCTAATTTTAGGTTATTTCAACAATTTCCCTTGACTTTTCTTTTCTAGTATTGCGTTCTATCTTAAATGTCAATAAAATCTAAAATCAGTTCTTGACATATCTTTTGTTTATGTTCCCTCCAAATTATATCGTTATAACTAACAAAAAGTAGCTTGTTGGTACTTTAGTTCAAGCGGTTGCATCAACCTCTGCCGACCATTTTCTTGGGATAAAAGCAAAACTTGGCTATAAAAAAGATAAGCATTTTATTTTATTGCCTTGCCTTGCCCTATATATGGATAATTAACTGACAGCCTTTCCATTGGCATTTAACTTGTAGAAGCAGAACTCCATTTTGAAGACAACGGTTTTTCTTTTTATTATTTTATCACGCAAGATCATAAATATCAGGAAGGCAGTGTCAAGTTTCATTATTTTTCAGCACAGATTTCTCATCATTTGACTTGAGTTCCTTCATTCATCCAATCAATCTCATACAAGAAATGAAAATTAGAGAAATTCTTTAAACAAGCTATGCTTCCAATAAAAAATACATTTCCACCCTCACAAACTTTTGATAAACTTGATTTTGGTTAGAATGTGCTATCAAAGAATAATTTTCTTAAACTGGTGAGCAAGGCAATCCATAACCCAAAATTTTTGTTCCGTGGTTCACACTTTCCCATGGCATCATCTTCATCCACAATTACCCATAAGACAAGTTAAGAGATTTTATAGAGAGGGTTTAGTATCTTTCGCTTTAAATGCAATTAAAGAATAGTTGAGGAGGGGTGGCGGACCCAAGAATAAAGCTTAGGGGGGTCAAAGGTTGATTCAATAATGATCTACGCATTCTTCGAGTTTAACATTCAATATTTCTTTCTTTTTTTCAATTTGAAAATATTTGACCAACAAAGTGATCACCACCCCCTTTATTATTAACGTCTAACTTAAAAAGATAGCAATAAAGACAAAATCCTGCTTCTTTTGCATCTTTCGCTATACTATATTCCAACCATTAATCAAATTCACCAAACCAATAAACAACAAATTTTCTTGAGAATCTACAAAAATCTCTAAAATGAAACTCATGACCTTTAGGTTGACAAGAACCCATTTTCAAATATACTATTCGGATTTGCTCTTAAATATTAGGATCATAATCTAAAATTCGGGGACGTAAACCAGGGATCCACATGAAGATCTCACAAATCAACATCCACATTTCTTCTTGAATCATCAATATTTTCCTTTTGTTGAGATGATGAGATCATTATTGTAAATTCA
>JANLJB010030749.1:0-31221 GCA_026212285.1 Bursera cuneata | reverse complement strand
TTCTACATAAAACCATATCTTGATGCCAACTTGGCTTTATCATTTATTCCGGCACAACCATATCTTTGCACAAAGCATTATCTGCTTGGTCTTGTTAAGCTAATTAATCTAATTTTGCCACAGGTCAGAAAATTTGCTCGAGATTTAACCAGTTCATGGGTGTATATACTAATAGATTTCAAACCCAAATTAATTATTGAACAATTTTAAACCCAATATAATTATTGCTTGCTAATATTAATATCATATGCTGCATGTGACAACTAGAACACAATCTGATATGTTAGAAATATAATTTATTTGGCATGTAATATACCAAATATAGAGGTTGGTGAGGGCAAATAGCAATTAAGTATTAAATAAAAAAACAAATAAAACCTGATAGCAATCTCTCCTTGCTGGGAGACCAGAGTTGCAAGCTGGTTAAAGATGCTGCCTAGCTCATGGATGGTAGACTCCACATTCTGAAGAGCTTCAGCTCTACTCTGCATGTAACTGTCTTGCACTGGAACCAGCTGTTGTTGTTGCTGTTGATTGTGCTGTTGCTGCAATAATGGCTGACTCTCACCATCCATCGGCTTACTGTGAAATTAAGAATCAGAAATGAGGTTAGTAGTTACCATATATTAGTGGTAATCAACAAATGCTAAGTAAAGAACCAAAATAATTCTTAAACAGCGAGATCATAACATAGGTAACAAAAATAATTAATTGAGACCTCGAGAACAGAGCTCCAGTGAGAAAATAAATAAAAAAGGAGATGGGGAAAGGGAAGCAGCTGCGTAAAAAGGAATCGATCCCAAAAAATAACACTAGAATTAGCAGGGATCTTAAATCCCAAAAGAACCATGATAAAACAAAGAACCATAGAATTAGCCAGGTTGTTTCAGCAAAAGAAAGGAGCTGGTTCTGATTAATTTTCAATAAATTTTAGAATAAAAGTTTAGCAAGCGTCTCTTAGAAAATAATATTAACCATGGCTCTATGTACTTCCAAGTTCGTGAACAAGATTTCAAAAGATTCTTGATTAAATATTAAGGAGAAAATTGATAGAAGTATTGATTGTTACAAAGTTACAATATGTTAAATCACATTCTCCAAATAACAAACAATTCAGTATTTGAAGACTTCAAAGGTGAGAATTATGTTCCATCAGGTACACCCGACCACCTTGAACCAGTAACCGGTATACCACTATAAATGAACAAACTATTACCTAGCAAACAATGGAGAAGAAGATGGTGAACCATTAGCCCAAGGAGGAGGGGAGGTTGAAGCACTAGCAGACGACCTGGTAGCCAGTGGACGCTGCCGAACAAAAGGATTTGAATTGTCCTTAGAAGCAGAGGATGAAAACAATTGTCTTCTGTTCTCGTGAACCTTTAGATTCTACAGAAAACCAATAAAGTACTATTAGCCTATGGAGAATTAATTTTTTTTCCTTTTAATAGGAAAGAAGATAAGTGTATTAATATAATAAAAGGAGTAGACTCGGTATCCACGTATACAAAAAAAATGCACTATGCAGAATTTAATCTAGCAATGAAATATCTAAAAAGTCAATTTTGAGGAATGAAATCTCCAAAAAGATGATGAGTCACATTTGCTCTTACCTCTGTTCGCATCGTAAGGACTTCTTTGAACTCCTTTGTGGTGCTCATTAGGCGATTCTTCAGGTCATCTACAACAGTAGTTGAATGACTAGTGGTGTCAGTGGAGATACCACCGTCATTTCTGGAGTTGCAAAAGAGTTGAAGCTCTACCACTGCAGAGTTCAGTGCAGTAATATCTTGCTTGATAACAGCCGTCAGCTCTTGGATTTCCATGGTGGGGTCATCAAAAACCGAAGTCCTCTTTGCCACTGCAAATCAACAAAAAACTTCTAATTGGTTTACTTATCGCAATACTGGAAACATGCAAAATTGATTTTAAATCAACACAACCAAAGTGGCAATTATACAAATGATTCCCTAACCAATTTAAAGATGAAATAATATTCAACGTGCACTAGGCTGAGTCTAGACATAACAGTTCACCAGGCACCATTGAGTATCAGGAAATATTGTCTCAGACCAACACAAATCTAGAAAAGTTTACACTACATCATGCTGATTAATAATATTCTTTCTTCAAATAATTTGTGGTTTACTAGGGCAAATGGTATAAATGAACCAAGACCTCCGAATTTTATATAATCAAATGAGCAATGCAAATAAAACTCATCTACCAATTAGTTTTCTCCGTTACTTACATTTTGCTAGCTTCGAGAGCTTCTGCGAGGTCTGGTGTATCGCGAACCCTATCTTAGAAGCCCTCCGGTTGAACTCAGACTGAAGTGCCACAGCAGATCGCTGTTCTTCCGGTTTCGAACTACTGCTCGGCCCATTTGACCCGGACCCCGATGAGATTGACTTTCTTAACCTATCTGCTACACTCTGGAACTCCTGAGTCCGATCCCGAAACGACGCTTGTGCAACTTTCACCGGCATTTCGTACACTGAATCCCTGGAAGCTGTACACCTCTTAATTGCCGACAAAATATTACAAATAAATAATCGAACACACACAACTGTTTAGCTTAATAAATTTATCATTTCCTTTACTTCTTCCACAAATACCTATCGAAATCACCAACTGAAATCCTAAAATTTCACATAAATCTCTGGTTTCCTTTTGGTTGCCGGGAAAATGAAGAAGACGACAACTTCAAATCTTATTTCCTACCAAATAGTGAATTCCAATAAGAAAAGCGTAGCCAATCAGAAAGTTAATTTACCTCTAAATTGTGATCGACTGAGTCAGAACGTTGAGATCTGAAACCCTAGATCGACGAAATCAAACTATTGTACAAACAAACAAATGCAGTGAATCTCTGGATCTGGATCTGGATCAGGAAGGTCCTTGATATTTGTAAGATTGGCGGCTTCCAAGTTTTTGACGCAATTTTTTAAAGAGTTGGGGGTCCTTGATGATTCGTATCTTACTTGTGGGGTTCCGCCCAGTTAAACAAAAATTCACAGGAGGGGACACATTAACAGAAATGTGAACGAGGAAAAAAGCTGTGATGTGATGTGCTTGAAGAGCAAGAGCTCGCTGTTTGTACAAAGACCAAAAACAGAGCAGTCACACGACGGACAGTATCGTCGTTTTAAGGAAACCTTTCCGAGACGCCTAGACTTTGTAAAAATTCTTTATTTATGAATGGATATAGATTACAAAATTACATTTATGGATAAGTTACAAGACATACTAAAGTATATATTTGAGTTGAGAAGTGATTAACAAAATAAGTTTTGATTTTAAATATGTTTCATTTTTTTCTTTTTTTTTTGTTTAGTTGAATACAAAGTGAACAAATATTAAAGTACGTACACTAGTAGACTCATAGTTATTAATGAGTCAGTGCTCCTCGACTAATAGAAAAATGGTATAAATTAAATTTCAAAACACTCATTATAGATTTGATTATATACGTAATTAATCTATTTATATAAGAATTTAATAATATAATTGTTATTTCCATGACATAAATGCCTAAAAAGTTTGATTTATTATTTATAATAAAGTTTTATATCATATAAATAAAATTATATCAAAGTAAAATATAATTCACATTTTCCCCCTTTTTGCACTGAATAATGCAAGCATTTGTAGGTGGAATGAATTTTGGAAATGTGAAATGTGATTTAGCGAACTCGGCGTGACTGGAACGTTAGCGAATTAAAGCCAAAGAAAAAAAAAAAAAAAAGCGGGGGAAAATAACAAGTTTATTGTTGTCCACGTGGATCCACACTCTTGGGCGTTCAAAATTAGTTTCTGAAACGCTCAGTGTTCGTATCATTGCTTTCTATTTTTCCTGTTTTGACCACGTCATCAAATACGGTTACTGGCCTTTCCCGGCACGACTTGCAAATACCTAGCTGTATTCACAAACACAGTTCACTCGCTCTATGAAGCTCCAGCCAGTGGCAATTCATTAAGTGCAAACCACGTGTCACCTCGTAAAAGCGAGTTTCATTATATTCAATGACTTTAGCGAGTTGGCTTTGAGATTTCTTAATGGCGCCTGCTAACTCAAAAGCTCGAGGACATCTCTGCTATTTCACAAAGGAATGGGGTCAGTTTAGTAATACAAAAAAGGAAAGTTAAGTTATAACTCTTTATTTTCCTGTTCAATACTGTTTTAGCAACATCGAGTCCGCTTAACTACCGCGCATCTCCCAAATCAATTTTAAGTTTCAGCCCTGCACGTGTCAAGCAAGATAATCGTGGCCGTTCATACAATTCTGACGTACCAAGAAATTGTTGATGTACATTTATTAATATTACGTCTTTAATACATTAAACTAAAATCTCAGCCGCACCTTTCGTATCGAACGATATGAATCGTGCCACGTAGTCTGATCAAATCGCTGCACATATTTTTCTTTTAATTTTTTTTTGTTATTTTCGATCTAAACCCTTACTCTCGTGAAGCCAAAAGAAACCCTAGCTCTCTCCCGGCTCTCACGGTAATTTTTTTTTTTTGAAATTTAACAACAAATTAATTGCGAAAATCGACAAATCTATTAGGGTTTCAGATCAAAATCATTGGAATCAAAGCTTACTCATGTTTCGTGTTCGTGATCTCCGCAATTGGTTCGTGAAATCAACGATTTATGATGTTTTGATTCAGGTACCTGCATGGCTATTTATTTGTTTTTGTATGGTAGTACAATTGGTATCCAGAAATGATTCTAATAGACTAGAGTACGGGGTTTGATCGCTCGGTTTGTGGTGTTTTTAGCGATTTTGATGGTATTATTGGTAATATTTGGTGTGATTTTGATGTTACAGATCTGAAAAAATGTACGATGGAATGTGAACATTGGAGGACTGGTGTTCTGGAGTTTGGATTGACAAATTGTTAATGGAAAATAGGATAGGAAATTCCGATGGAGCGGAAATTCCTAAGAACTCGAGATCTTTGGATCTTAAGAGTCTTTATAAATCAAATATTTCAATGGAGTCTCGGCATAAGAAGGACTTGAAGAGAAAAATTAGTTCAGGGGATGGTGATGTTGAGAAGAGCAAAAAGAGGAAGAAGAGTAGCAAAACTGCGTCCATCAGTAGTTCTAAAAATGTTGGTAGTACCAAAAAGAGTGTAGATGAGGTGTATAATGGTGTTGTGAGTTCGGGTTCACATAATTCAAAGGACTCGAAGTTGGAGTCGAGTCATGAACGGGATAGTGGTAGTCGGTTTGATGGCAGTTCTTTTAGTTTGGATGATAGTGTTATTACGATCCCAAGGCGGAAACGTGGTTTTATTGGGCGAAAAAAGGTTGAGATTAGTCCAGTGTTGAACCTGCCTGAACAGTCCTATAGTAAAGCGGGTATTGTTCATCAGGTAGCTAAGGTAAGTGGTGATGATTCGTCTGCCCAGGTTAAGTCACCGAAGGATTTGGGTACTCGGGTTGAATCTCCCAAGGATTTGGGTACTCGGGTTGAATCTCCCAAGGATTTGAGTACTCGGGTTGAGTCTTCGAGTGATCAGAGTGCTCAAGCTGAGTCTCCAAAGGATTTGGGTACTCGGGTTGAGTGTTTAAAGGTTAAATCCAAGAAAGGCTTTGATGATTTGAAGGAAAATAGGAACAGAGAGTTGAATTCAGCTAGGCTTTTGAAGGAGGAAGGTGGGTGTGCTAGTCATTCTGTTCTAAGCTATAGCGAGACCTCTCTGAAGAAGGAAAACAGAAATATCGAGTCAAGTTTAAATAGGCACTCAAATGAGGAGGGTGGGGAAGTATGTAATTTGAATATAACCAATGGTGACTCTTCGTCGAAGAAGTCAAGTGGAATTAGCAATTCGAATTTGGCTCTGTGTTTGAAGGATGATGATGAGCATGGTGGTCGGTCGGTGTTAAACAATAGTGCCTCCTCTTTGAAGAAGTCCAGGAGGAATCATGGTAAAAAGAAAGATTCTGCCCGGGATAGAAGTACTCCAAAGGAGGCTGAGCCTTTAAAGGATACTTCTGTTAAGGTATGTGATGATTTGCTAGAAGATGAGGAGAATCTTGAAGAAAATGCAGCTATGATGTTATCATCACGGTTTGATCCTAGTTGTACTGGTTTTTCTTCAAATGGAAAATCCACAAATGGCTTGTCCTTTTTGTTATCTTCTGGGCGAGATTTTGGAGGTCGTAAATCTGCATTGTTTGATGCTGCTGGTAGAGCGTTGCGGCCAAGAACACAGCACAATGAAAAGGGTCACTCAAGGATAAGGCGCCATTATTATGAAGTTTTCTCTGGGGACTTGGATGCTCATTGGGTATTGAACCGGAGAATCAAGGTTTTTTGGCCTTTGGATCAGTGTTGGTATTATGGCCTAGTGAATGACTATGACAAGGAGAGGAAGCTTCATCATGTAAAATATGATGATCGTGATGAGGAATGGATTAATCTAGAGAATGAGAGATTTAAGCTTCTGCTGCTCCCTAATGAAGTTCCTGGTAAGGGTGCACGTAGAAGATCCAAGATAAGAGGGAAGTATCCTGATGAAGGAAAGGGAAGCTTGAAGCTTAGCAAAGAAAAGGAAAAGAGAAACTCAACTAAAGAGGATGATAACTGTCTGGTTAGCTACATGGACTCAGAACCTATCAGCTCATGGTTGGCTCGAACTAATCGTCGGGTCAAATCTTCTCCTTATCATGCTATGAAGAAACAGAAAATATCTGATCCATCCCTGACTTTGGAGCCACCATTTTTATCTGATGAAGTTTTGGATGTGCATGCTAATTTAGATGGGACTTCCTTGAGTGCTAACTGTCACAGATCATCTTGTAAATCTGAATTGCTAGATGGATTTGCTGATGGTGTGAGGGGCAGGGAATCTACCTCTGAGAGCCCCAGTTGCTCCAAAGATGGAAAATTTCCCATTGTTTATTACAGGAGGCGGTTTCGTAAGACAGGAAGCTTAATGTGTTTAACATCTTCCGGTAATAACATTCCTAGTAGTGTGCCTGCATCTATCCCTTCTGATGATGGATTTGGTGATTTGGAAGATCATGATATCTCTCTGAAAATGTTGGATCCTGATGGTGCTTTGTGGTCTACTGATAATGAAGGTTTATTAGATTTAACTACATTGATAGAATCAAGACGCATCAGGTTTCTCTTGTGCTTCCCAGTCCTTTCAATCCTCAATTACGCATTTGGATCGGAGAACATTTGGCTGTTCCGTGCTGTTTTTTTGCTTCACTATGGTACACTGATGACCACGTGGCCAATGGTTCAATTGGAGATGCTTTTTGTTGATAATGTAGTTGGATTGAGGTTTTTCCTGTTTGAAGGTTGCTTGAACCAGGCTGTAGCTTATGTCTTCCTTGTCCTGGGAATATTTTATCAACCTGATCAGCAGGGTAAGTTTGCTGACCTGCGGTTGCCCGTGACATCAATCAGATTCAAGTTCTCATGTATTGATAATCTTAGAAAGCAATTTGTGTTTGCATTCTACAACTTTGCTGAAGTGAAAAATTCGATGTGGATGTATCTTGACTCCAAGCTTAATAGACTCTGTCGGCTTACGAAGCAATTGCCTCTGTCTGAGTGCACTTATGATAACATTAAGGCACTTCAAAATGGAAGCAACAGGTTGTTCTTGACTTCTGTAAGCGAGGATGACTGTTCAACGAAGGTATTCCTTTTCTTTATTATGCATGCATATTTGTATTTAAAGTTTGTTGGTATTGTTTTACGTTTATGCTTTTTTTTCTTTTCTTTTTTTTGTGGATGAAATCTCTTTGTTGTTTTGATGTCAGATCTCTCTTTTATTCTTTTGATTCTTTAGATTTGTTTGGTTGTAGCTATGTGCTATATAGTTTAATTTTTTTTGGGGTGTAATTAGGCACTGTTGCATAATTAGTTCTTATTTGTTTCATGATTAATATTAACTTGCTATGAGCTTTTTCATTATTTAGGGTTTGCGGAGCGTGTGTAAGCAGGGTATATGCCTCATGGGTGTCTCCAGGGATTCCCCTTGTGTAAAAGTCGGTCAGTTCTCTTCTAATTCAGACAAAAATCAAACAAATGTTCCACCATTTGCGCTTTCTTTCGCTGCCACCCCTAGTTTCTTTCTCAATTTGCATCTTAAGCTCCTTATGGAACATAGAATAGCTCATATTAGCTTTCAGGACCATGATTTAACAGAGCGCCCAGAATTGCTTGGTACGTTGATGGTGGATGACTACTCTGGTTTGGAGTACTGTGTGAACAAAAATTCAGAAAGCACTCATGAGAATAATGTTTCGGAAACCACACTGGAAAATAATGTGAATGATACACAGAAGGATGCTGCTTCTGATGGGTGCTTGTCTGTTGCCAAACCAGAGTTACCAGCAGTTGGTCTCTCTGTCTGCAACAATGGAAATCGAGCCAATTCCCCACAGAAATATGGAAATGGTGTTCTGAATGTTGCTGGATCCTCTGCTACCTCCCAGGACCTTGAAGAAATTGGTAGTGAGGCCATTGTTCCGTTGCAGAAGAGGCAATGCGAGAATCCAAAGTTAGAACAATGTTTACTATTGCCTAGACCTTTAGTTGATAGTGATAAGACAGATAATGGTTCTCATTCTTCTTTGAATGGTATCAGGGTTCAAATTCCAGCGTTTGACCAGTTTGAAAAGAATATAGATCGGGAATTTCATAGTGCTCAACGCTCTACTGATTTGAGTTGGAACATGAACGGTGGCATAATCCCGAGTCCAAACCCTACTGCTCCTAGAAGTACATGGCATCGACATAGAAGTAGTTCTTCATCGTTTGGATACCATGCACATGGATGGTCAGATGGAAAGGCTGATATTGTCCACAATAATTTTGGTAACAGACTTAAGAAACCACGTACTCAGGTCTCATACTCATTGCCTTTTGGGGGTTTTGATTATAGTTCAAGGACTAGAAGCCAACACCAGAAAGGGCTTCCTCACATGAGAATTAGGAAGGCAAATGAAAAGAGGTTGTCTGATGTTTCAAGAGGGTCTCAAAAAAACTTGGAGATGTTATGTTGTGATGCAAATGTGCTAATCACACATGGTGACAAAGGTTGGAGAGAATGCGGAGCACAGGTTGTGCTAGAGCTTTTCGACCACAATGAATGGAAGCTTGCAGTAAAACTTTCAGGGATGACAAGGTATTCATACAAGGCTCATCAGTTCCTGCAGCCTGGGTCAACAAATCGTTATACGCATGCCATGATGTGGAAAGGAGGAAAGGATTGGATATTGGAGTTTCCTGATCGAAGCCAATGGTTTCTTTTTAAGGAGCTGCATGAAGAGTGCTACAATCGTAATATTCGTGCTGCCTTAGTTAAAAATATTCCTATCCCTGGGGTTCGCTTGATAGAGGAATTTGATGATAATGGAATAGAGGTAGCATTTTTTTGCAGTTCTTCTAAGTACTATCGTCAGGTTCAGACAGATGTTGAGATGGCTTTAGATCCATCTCGTGTCTTATATGACATGGACAGTGATGATGAGGGGTGGATCTTGAAGGTCTGTAATTCTTCAGAAGCCAACAGTGGGGCCTTGGATATTTCTGAGGAGCTTTTTGAGAAGACGATGGATATGTTTGAGAAGGCTGCATATTCTCAACAGCAAGATCTGTTCACATCTGATGAAATAGAGGAGCTCATGGCTGGAGTTGGTTCCATGGAAGCAATTAAAATAATCTATGAGCATTGGCGACAGAAGAGACAGGAAAAGGGAATGCCTTTAATCAGACATCTCCAGGTATCATGAGAACTAATTGTTTATTAATGTCATATATGTCATAATTTTGTTGCTTTTGTGCAAATGGTTACATTTTTCTTTTCTTCGTTATATGATATAAGCTATTTGAGATTGCATGTCAAGTCTTTTGGTTCTGCTGTAATGATCTTAACATCAATTACTTAAAATGCATTATGCAGTTTCTTTTCATATCTAATATATACTTGGATACCAAAGAATTGCCATTTTCCCACTTTGGGAGTATGAAATGCAATTTGTTCAAGGGGAGTAATGTATGACACAGCTAGACAAAATAGGGAATCTTTTTGCTGTCTCTTATATATATATTAAAAAAGATTTCGGAGAGGTACAGTTTCATTCTTGGGAGTAGAAAAAATTAAGTCTGGATGAAGGAGCAGGGTTAATAGAGTAGAATGTATGTTGAAAGATATGATTAACATAAAAGATACTTAATGTTGAAAAACATGTAAATCGATATCCTTGCATTTAATATACTATTATGTGAGGTATTATTTGATCATACATCCATTTCTTTTGCATCTTTAACACCAAACAAACAAATAATGACCAAAATGTTGAAAATGAATCCCTAAAATTCCCTAACGAACTATAAAACCTTTGTTCAAGAGTATTAGAATCTGTTCAAGAAATAACATGTACATTTATATTCTTTTTATTTTCATCTTGTAAACTATGCTTTTGTGTGTCTTACCTACTCACTTTTAAGGACATGATTTTGTCTAACCCAATGAGCTTGGGTCTTGTTCAGCCACCACTATGGGAGATATATCAACAGCAATTAAAAGAATGGGAGCAAACTATGTCTAGAAGTAACTCTACCCTCCCCAATGGATGTCTGGGCAAGGTTGCTCCCTGTGAGAAGCCAGTCATGTTTGCTTTCTGTTTGAAACCGCGGGGCCTGGAAGTACCCAACAGGGGTTCGAAACAACGGTCTCACCGGAAAATCTCCGTTTCTGGGCAAAGCAATGCTGTCATAGATCATGATGGTTTCCATATGTTTGGTAATTTCTGTACCCTTTTCAAAATTTATGACCTTAAAAAACTTTTTGACTTCATGATGCTTGTCAACTTTTCCTTAGTCTAATATTTTTGGTGCACCAGGGAGAAGATTAAATGGGCTTGCTTTGGGAGATGAAAAGGTTGTTTATCATGGACATAACTATGATTCTTTAGATGATTCCCCTTTGTCTCAAACATCGCCAAGGGTATTTTCGCCAAGCGTATTTTCACCACATGATGCAGGTACTATTGCTTACTTCTCAATGGGCAGTGATGGGTTTGATAGAAATCAATACCATAAACTTCAGAGGAGCAAACCGAAGAAATTTGGCACCTTTGAATTCTCATATGACACACAGATGCTGGCTCCATACAATCAAAGGTTAATGGGCAAGAAAAATGGAATTCATAGGTGGAATATGGGCTATTCTGAGTGGCCAAGCCCGCGACATCTATACTCAGATAGCTATCAGAGGCATGGCCTTGAGCAGTTGGATGGTTCTGATTTTGATGAGTTCAGGTTGCGTGATGCATCTGGTGCAGCTCAGCATGCGCGTAATATGGCTAAGCTGAAGAGAGAAAAAGCGCAGAGATTGCTTTATAGAGCTGATTTAGCAATTAACAAGGCTGTGAATGCTCTCATAATTGCTGAGGCCATTAAAGCTTCTTTTGATGAAGTAAATAGTGATGGGTAGAATGAAAAAAATGAAATGAGAAGTTGAGCGAAGAAAATTGACCAGCCCCTTCAGCTCGCAGTTGTGCTGCCAAAGAGTCATATAATTGACATTATTTTTGCTGGGATGGATCTGGTTTTTTCCTTTGTCAATGGCAGGAGGGTAGCTTTAAGAGAGAAGAAATTTTGGCTTTCTACCACATATTGTGGCAGTGCTGGTGTGCAAATTCACAAATTTTCTACCCATTACTTTCTCTTTGTTCAAGCAGCAGGTTTACTCAGTTCACAGTAACTGTTGTATATATCCTGCAGGTGAGGGGGTGTATGGAATTTTGGCTGCGGTCTTTGTATAGATTTTGTTTGTTCCCTTCTTTCTGTTGTTCCTTTCCCCTCTCCCCCAACCCTGATATCCAAGTAGCAGTTGGCCCAAATAATACAACACCCCGTTAAATCAAATTACAGATCCCTATCTGATTGAATGTTGGAGCATTTACCTGAAATGTACCAACCAGAGTACGTATCTGAAAAAGAGGAGACAACATGCTGTAAGTAATTTCTTATAAATTTTCATAGAGATCCATTAGTGGCCAAGTCTTTTTTGCCTTTTGTTTTTCTCTGCATTCTAGTAAATATTTAGCTCTCTTAAGCAATAGATAAATTTGAAGATTTTCATGTGTATCGTATGATCTTGATGTGATCTTTGAGCCTCATTAGTAACTACTTCTTGTTTGTCTCATACATTGTATCATAACCATATGGGTAACAGAAGTGAGAACGCTTAAGAAAAATTTTAGATCACTTCTTTTAGCATGATTTACTAGTCTACAGTTAATCAGAAACTTCTATATTAGTGGGTGTGTCCATGTTAAGGTACCTAAGATGAGTAGTCTTTCTCAGTTCGTGTAAAACCAACCAGATTGTGGAATGTGATCGTGCAAATTGGTCTGATGGCAATGTTTATATATATTCGAGATTTCACAATAGGAGAAGCATTGTTTTAGCATCTTGATTATATATATTTGAAGCCCGACAGCTTTGTTTATGTATGCAAAAAATTTGTATGTAGTTGCTTTATTTCATGTTAATGGGGGTCTATTGTGATCGATGGTGTTATTCTATGGACACTTCGGTGCCTGGGGAAGGGAGTTTTGTGTGTAATGTTGAAATATCTAAATAGTATATGAACTAGAGGGATCATCGTTGGAGGCTGGTTGAATATGGCCGATGATATCTTCTTCCGACTGGGGTGTGTGTAGATGTATATTGTTTACTTTTTGATGAAAGAAACCCAGGAAATCCTTTAACAACGTAAAATGTATAATTCTATTCGAAAAAATATCAGCGGTTCTCTTTTCATTACAATTGCATCCCAACGGTTATGAACATCTCCAATGATTAGAGGCCTTTTTGGTAATTTAATTTTGTTGTTTTGTAATATGACCAACTCGAATTGAAAATGGAAACATTATTTTATGTTTGAGACAGGTGGGGCCGTTAACCCATTAAAAGTTAAAACTACTCTAGCACTCATTTTTCTTTATATGCCACTCGTACAATTTTATTAACATTTTTTTTTTTAATTTATACATTTCTTAAATTTTCCCCTCATTGACAACTTGTTCTCTTTTTTCAATTTAAGTTCTTATTTAAATCATTAATTTTTTTATTTTAAGATATAAAACTTTTAAACGATACCTTTAATCATCTCAAAACTTTTTTCATCCTATAAAATATTAGACCTTTATTTTCCATAAAAAACTTTTAATTTCTAGGCAATTAAAAAAGGTTCAGTTGCTATTTCCAAAAGAAGCCCTTGATTATCTCTTGCTATTTTTGTTTATTTTATTTAAGTAATATATCAAATTAACACTTTTAATTTCGTATTTTTATAGAGTATTTAAAATATTAATTTGAGTTAGATTTAATCAAGAGTATAGTAGTCTTTTTTTCATTTTCGTTACTCTGTCAATTAACGAAAAAGGTTTATTGATGATTTTAGATAAATCTCAGGAGTTTAGTTGATTTAAGTGTTAAATATATTTTTCGTCTGAAATTAAGTTAAAACGTGAGAAAAGTTTTTGATATTATTTTTCTTACGTAATTAATCTTTTGCTTGTTTTTAAAATTTTTCCTAGTTAATTTATCATCATAATAGTCTTTTTCTCTTTTAAATTATTGAGTTAGTTAACGAAAAAAACTTGTTAAAGATTTTGAATAAAACTTAGGGGTCTAGTTGATTAAAATATTAAACATACTTTTCGTCTGAAATTAGGTCAAAATATAATAATAGTATTTAATATCATCCCTTTATTTAATCATAGTCAAATTGTCATATTTTTAAATAAATATGTTTCAAAAATTGTTTGACAATTGACATGCATAGTAAAATAGGTTTTCCAACCAAACCAAACCTAACTTTTATTAACCGTTGGGATTGTAAGATTTCAAATTTGGAGAGAGAGAGAGAGAGATTATATGTATCGGCGGCGAGTGACGGAGCCAATAGAGGACAAGGATTTATGCCTCTCCTCATTTTTTTTATAAAAATTTATATATATATACATATTCAAATAACCCTGTTATGTTCAAAAATTCACAAATTTACCCATAATCAAAACCAAATTTATTCATACTTCACTAAGGTATTAGGGCCGTTGTCATTGCCCAATGGTTCTGGTGCTTCGACAACTCTAGCGTGTTAATGCACCATTCTCGAGGCAGCATGCCTGTTATTGGTGTTTCACCTACTCCGCATTTCGCAAAGATAAAAAACATCAGCAAATGGTATTGGTGACTCTCCCACAGTTTCCACCACTACTGTGCCAGCGTCTCCTTTTCATCTCAGTCCTTTAAAGGTGGCACTTGATATTAATGCTGAATCTGTTGCCAAAGATCCTGAAGTGCAACAGTTAGATAGCATGCAACCACAACACCCAACTGGGGGATAAAGAGTATCTACACCTGCAAATTTTTTTTTTTTTTTCCATGGGAGGAAACCCATTTGGGTTGGGAAGGAAACAAAATTACTCACCAAATTAGAAATGATATGTTGTTTTGGGCTCCTAGCATCTTTGGAAAGAAGTTTGGCTTTGTTATGGTTGGCAAACAAATGAGATGGGCTTTCAGAATATGGTAGTGTCTTGCTATCTCTAGCCAATGGAATAACACATTGCAAGAACAAGAAAGAAGCATGAAAGTAATCATTGTCGGCCTCATTGTAGGCCAAGGTATACTTTCAAAATTCATGGTATTCTTCATGAATTTATTGTTATGGTTACCACCTCGAAAATTTGTTGTCTCATTGTTGCTCACTTGAGGTTTTGATCTTTTTAGAATTCTAGTAATTTGGATAGGCGGCTGTCACCATTAAAGTTACATGGCAGTACCATAACACTTTTTGCCTATTAAAAATGAGAAAAGTTGTATTTATTGATGAAAAGATCCAAGAAAAATATTTAAGCTATCTTCTCATCTTGTTAGAGCCTTAGAGATTTCACTCATGTCCTTACTCCTTTTCCTTTGGCAAGCTATTCGAACCCTCTTTCAATAGAGTGCGAATTCTGAATATGAAGGGGGCAAAGTTAAAGTGGCAATGGAGGTGCTAGGTGCTGGAGTCCAGATCTGGTGATTATGTTCGTGACAATTTTGGCTTGGAAGGATGAACCAAGCAGGGGCTTCACACAGGTTCTAGATGCGAATCAATGAAGCTGACATGTATTCGATATGCTAGGATGTATTTGTTATCAGCATTGTTTCTTTAGTGAAGTAGGCTGGAAATTCATTTTTGGAGAGTATTTCTGGGCACAGAAAAATTAATCCGGTAGTCTAATATCGATAGTATAACAGTTGATTCAAGCAGTCCTCTATCTGTATTTGAGATCGTTTTTATTAGGATACTTCAAATTTATGCCAACCCGATCGCACCAAAAAATGAAATTACACTTTTATAAGGAAGAATATAAGCCATTACTTTAAATGTTGATTGGAATGAAAATATATTTGACTTCGGCATTGGAAACAAGACGGGGAAGGCCTGAAGGGTCTGATACATAATGTATGCGATTACTATGAACACACAGCAGCACAACAAAAATAATGATACCATACTTGATCATTTATTCACAACTTACAACATCTGTAATAGCTATGGAATTCTACACGTCAAGTTCTGATTGTAGAGCAAGATTGATTTATACTGAAACTTTTGAGCTTAATAAGCACATGCACAACCATCCCACACGCAAAGCCAAGCGCTGCACTTGAGCCCACAAGTGAAACCGACGTGCATATGAGCATAACAAAAGCTTCCTCTTTTGAGTTTATATCCCTTGAAGCCATGGCTAGTTCAATCCCAGCAAACAAGAGTAAAACGCCTAAGACCCCAACAGGAAATTGATCCAAAACCATTGCCAATGAACTTCCCAAAACCAAACCCAATACCAATTTGGCTGCACCAAGAAGGGCAACGCACCCACCACTCCTCCCACCAAACTTATACTGCCCAGCTAGTCCACCCGCACCATGGCAGCAAGGCATGGCTCCAAACCAACATCCTATTAAGTTCATTAGCCCCACAGTCACCGAAACTGATGTGGCAGAAAAGTCCTTTCCCGGAAAAAGATCAGATGACAATTTGCATACAGCAATCACGGAGTTCAGTACGGATAGAGGAAGCTGTGGAATAGTGCCCTTGATAAATCCTTCCTTCCAACCATGCTTGGTTATTTTTACAATTTCAATCGAAGATGGTCCAAATTTAATGTCTTTCACCACCTTAGGCCTTCTGATAAATGCCAAAACCACACCCATAAAAAATACAATAAAAGCGGAAGGAAGTGAAGCTATAATTCTCCTCAACCTTCTCCTCCTTGGCCTCTCTTCATTATAATCAGTTTCTGGTCCATCGTCACTTTCCTCACCTGCCCCATTAACAATTATTATAAAACAAGCACATACAATTGCCAAAACCAGCCCATCCGAACCCAACCAATTCCTATCTTCTTTTGACTTTGACTTGGAAAAGTCTTGAACTTTTCTAATGTACTTGACAGCAGTCATTGCAAATGAAAGCCCTTGTGAGAGTTGGATTCCCCTAACAATAGGTAGAGGAATAAGCTTGTACGCTAGCTGCATCAAGCCGGTGGCGCCTAAAACTAACAAAAGTCCCCCTGTACAAATCCCTGCAGCCATGATTTCTGGGATGCTAAAATCTGAACCGTTCGATATGGCTACTGCTGCAATTGATTTCATGGGTTGCACAGGCATCGGGACACCGTAAATGACACCAGTGACAACGTTGTACAGACCAGTGAATATCAAAGTTGTACCTAAGTTAAGGTCTTTGGCTAGTGCCAAGGCCAAAACTATAGGAATATACGTGCCCAAGTCCCCCATTGCACCATTTAATTCGGCCCATTTGGAGCGAAAAACGAGATTGTTCTTCACTTTGTCGATGATTTTTGTTGAACTGGGAACGTTTTGTGTGGTTTCAGAATGTAGAGCGGTTTGGCGACGTGGTATTTGGTGGTTTACGGAGTCCATGGTAATTTTACATGTATGAGTCTACAGAATGTGAAGCAATGTGCCTTCTTTTATATTTGTAATTGCAAGTCAACACCGAATATAATCCCAGCCATTGGTTGTGGCGCATCGAATCTGACTTTTAAAGTGATCATATCACCGACCGTTAACCTTCATCGAATAAAGAATATGCTTTGGAGAATACAAATTCATAAAAGAAAATTATAAAAAATAGCCAACATAACATAGATAGGATCTACAGAAAAATAGCAACTCTGATAGTTTCTTTGATTTTTATAATCAACTTCAAGTGACTTGACTCAAATACCCATGTCCTCTTCATTTCCCTCCCTCTAAACATTTTCAAACTACAACACCCAAAATATATTGGGAAAGAGGACATAAGTGATAGATGAACACAAATGTACATGAAGAGCACTAACTGTCGTGGTCATGATTGTTGGTATGTTTTCTTGAAACCCATTTCGTTTGTTTTATGATCTATTGAATGGATTTGTTGAATATGTTATGAAATTTTAGTTTAAGATTGAGATCGTATATGTATTGGTAGTAGGTTTTTGGGTTTGTTCGAAACGAAGTTAGTTGTTGATAGTTGTTAGTAATGTAAAATGGAGTAGAGTGCTAGATTTTGGTGGTTTGGAAGTGAGTTTTTGTTGGAAAATGTTAGGGATTGCCAGAGAAGACAACCACCAATTGGCTCGTCACAATGGTTACGGGCTAACAGGCTTTATAATCAAGCTCGTTACCGGTATAAAAAAAAAATGTGTTGAAGCCTGTTATGGGCGTAAGATAGAAGCTAGAAGGCCCATTACAGGCAATTGTTAAGGGAGTCCGTTACAGGCTGTGGGGCATCTCTTAGTAGTTTTTTAAGTGTCGACTTTTTAGTTCTCTATGCCTTGTTATAAGAGATATTAATCTTTTGAACATCACTAATAATGTCTCTTAGATGATAAAGTTTAGAATAATCTTCAAAATTGTGTTTGATGAAATGCTAATGAAATGTGCAAACGTTTGCCTGTAATTGAAAAGAAGTTGTGTCCTTTCACATATGTGTCATTGGTCGTATCTTTTTACTTGAAAGAATGCATCATCTTTGTTAACCTTCAAAGTTTTCATCCTCCACTTACAACTTTTGTCCCAAAAAATAATCTCAAATTGGTTCTTTGTTGACCTAGAGACAACAAACTCAAAATTATTATTAGTTGCCACTAATGTCAATTTTGTATGAAGTTTAATTTATTCGTAAACACTTCCCAACAAATATTTACAATTCGTCATTAACATACGAACAAACATCTTCTCATCTCAGTGGGTTTACCTCCACAGTAGGTGGTATAGATAGAAATGTCTCTTCACTAACAACTTGAGGTGTACTTATAGTAGGATGAATATTATTAACAAACACTAAGGATGAATTTACATTCATAAATGGGAGTCCTTGGTTACATCATTCCGATTGTTGTCATTACCAGAGTGTGTGTGTCTATCTTCATCAACATCTTGGTCATGTTACAAACATGGTCATCCTCTAAATCATCATCATTGTTATTATCAAAAGGCATATCTCTTGTTCCTGCCATCTTAGTGATCATCCATAAGGCTAGCTATGACCACACCATGGGCTTATCAGGATGCCCACTTGTATCATTATTTAATGTTGGGTTCATTTTCATTTTTCGCTCCAAGTAAGTTGCCTCATCTTGGTTCGCTCCAAATTGAAGATGTTGCATCATCTAGGTTTGTAAAAGAGGATGAGGACGTTACAGATATTAATTAACTTATTTGATTACTTTCTCTTGCATAATGAAATGTCATATTTTTCAATATCTTTTTATCCTATAAAAGGTTTTTTGTCATTGAAAAAACTTGTGGATCAATTCTGTCAACCATTTTCTCAACTGTCACCATAAGTGGAGTAAATCTTTCCTTGTTGCTACAGTACTCAATGCAGAAACCAAGATCATCATCATTTCAAAACTCATAATTGGGGATGCTTCTTAGTTGTCATATGTAAATCTCACTATGACAAAACTATACTACATTTGTCTAGATCAAAGCCAAGTTTTGTGTACAATAAATCTACCAACTCATTATATCAATATCCCTTAGAATTCTCAACCCCTTATATGACTATCCTTGTATTTAACATCATCATTTGGTAGCGTCTACCAACTACCACTATTAATGCACAATAAAATAATTTTTATCCATTACCCTATTAACAATGTCAAAATAAGTTATAGAGTCTAAAAAAACTGAAAAAATCATGTTCTAAACTGTAAAAAGGCCTATAATGGAATTAGGACTGACAACCCGTTACATTATTCTCTGGTCCAAAGATCCTGGCCATTATAGTAGGCAAGCACATTACTAGTAGCAAGTTGACTGGTCTTTTTTTGTTAGACCGTTACAGGCAACTAGTCTCTACCCATTGGAACGTAACTTGCCTGTTGTCTTCAACGGTCCAATAGTCTTGGATGTTGTATATCGATTTTTCCAACCCGATTTCATTGAAGTACTTCTTATTCTACAACTTCTTCGCAAATCTTTTATCATATACAACTTCAAACTATTTAACAACTAATTTTGCAAGATTAATTCATGATCTAAGATAACCCATTCAAAAAGAAATTGACAAATTGATAATAGTAAAACATTAAGCTTATCAATACAACTTTAGAAGCTCAAAAGTATAGATTATGAACTCAATTCCAATCTTGCTTGCTACTTTATGCTGTAGAGAGTCAATATTATTTGAGGTTACAGGTGTGAAGTGAAAATGGAGGTGAGAAGGTTGAATATAAGAGTAGGGTTGGGTGGGTTAAGATATAGGTGGGGGTATTTGAGTCAAATGACTTGAGGTTGGTTAGAAGAATCAAAGGATATACTATTAGAGTTTCTATTTTTCAATTGACCCACGTTGTTTGGCTATTTCTTATAAATAATGTTGATGTATTGTTGATGATGTGGCCTTAACAGGGGCTGGCTGGGATTATGTATTTATGCTTTCTAAACTGGCTTATCGTTTGGCTTGGCTTTTAGTGAAGGTCAACCAAATTCGATATGCTCATTGATGTTACCAAAGAAAGGAAACAGAAGAACAGCTAAAAACCATCCAATGTGTTGACTTTCTGATCTTAGAGCTTCTTTTTATTGGCCTTTCAGTTCACTTATGCTTGACAAAACAAGATATCAAACATGGGTTTGGAAGAAAATTTGCTAAAAATAGAAATATTTTCTTTCTCATAATATCCTTATCACATCTAACAGTAGAAGAAAATAAGAGATGAAATCTTAATTAACCCATTAGAAAGAAAAATGAGACGAAGGAAAACCAAATTAATTAGAAAGACATGTATTGGTTTGTTCACTTGGATAATATAAAAACATATTTTTATAGAATAATAAAAACTCAAATAAGCATCACATTTCCTCATTAAACATACCTTGAAAACGATGTGCTTAGAAGTTATTCTTTAATACCTTTAGAGTTGGATGCATTACAATTTACAAATGTCCTACTTCTTTAAAGAAGAATATAATTAGTGCCCTTTCATATATTGCAAAAGCTACTTCCATGGTTGTTGTGTCCCTTGAAATCGACTGACCTCAGAGCAATTGACTCATCAAAATACTATTCTTAGTTTGAAAGTGAGGAATACGAAAGCTCTATAGTATATCATATGCCTAGATTGACAAACATTTCATTTCCTATCAACAAATAAAATAAGATAAATTAATATACACACTGCACCAGTGGCCCAGTGACCAGCCCTTGATTAATCAACCTTGTGCAAACAGGGCCCCTTCTTTTCTGGATGGGCCAAATTGGCCTACATGGGCTGGAATTGGGCTTAATGGACCATACAGTAGAAAACCCAGATCCTATCTTCTTACGCTACTTACCGGCGGCAAACTGTAAAAGTTAAAGGACTAAGCAACAAGCTTGGAATTGAAATTGACCTTCGTTTTCACAGGGTCTGAACTTGGAAGATTAAGAGCTCCATAGCATACAACTTCCAGATACCCTCTGAGAATGGCTCTTCTTTAGTGATTGGAAATTAGCGTCTCTTTTGGTTTGTTGAGTTTCACTTCCTCGATAGTAGCTTTAATTTCTTTCACGGTACTTGTTGGTTTCTGTTTATTATGCTGATTAGTGGCTTCTTCTTCTGTTTGAACTTGATTTTCTTCTGGTAAGTTTCAGTTTTTGTTTTCTAATACATGTTTGCCTTCTTAATTTATTGTTGCAGGAAGATAAAGCTCGGGAATTTATAGAGGAAGCATGAAGGGCCACGAACATAAGGTAAACTTTTTGTTGCATGAACAATTTTTAACATTATTTATTATAAGCAGACTTTTTTTATTTGTTCTCAACGCACATCTATTAAGAACTTGGTTCGCTAAAAGGAATTTAGGTAAGAAATTTTCAATATTTTATTAATTATTATTTTTTAATTTGTTAGCTATGTTTTCTTCTGCTAGCTACATGTGTTTCTGGTTTTCTTGGTTCATTCATGTTTAAATTGCAGATGCAAAGAATGGAGGACATTCTTAACCTTCCGGTGCAAGACCCTTCTTGTGCAGAGTTTTCTGCGGCTGATATTAAGTGGGTAAAAGTAGAGGGTGGTCGCCAAGGTGGGGATGATATTGCTCTAATCCCTTTTGCCAGAGTGGATGATTTTGTGAAAGGAGAATCATCCAATGCTGAATGCCCTGCTAGCTTTCGTGTTGAGTCGAGGAGGAAAAGATCCGAAGGGAGCATCAGTAAGCCAAGGGTTGATGGCTATCTTGAATATACTCTGTATGTTGCTTACATGATTCTTACCAGTGATTGTTTCACAAAATGTGTATTAGTCTCCCTCAAAAGCCTTAAGCTCATAATACCTAACATGCAAAATTTGGATAGAAATATTTCAATATCATTATACCGAAATTGAATTTAAATAGTTAACCAAATAAATGTTACATCTGAGTATCATACGAGCTATCATGGTGATTTGGCAGATACTGGTGTTCATATGGTCCTGACGACTACCGAGACATTGAGTCTGGTAATGGGGATGGCTCAAACG
Organism: Bursera cuneata; assembly: GCA_026212285.1. Classification (NCBI taxonomy): domain Eukaryota; kingdom Viridiplantae; phylum Streptophyta; class Magnoliopsida; order Sapindales; family Burseraceae; genus Bursera; species Bursera cuneata. The sequence continues at coordinate 9,154 of JANLJB010030749.1, read as the reverse complement.
TCAAACCTGCAACTGGGAAGGGGAGTAGGCCAGGGAGACGTCACATGATGAGAGGTTGCCTTTGCCATTTTACAGTGAAGCGTTTGTACACCCGCCCCCATCTTGCTCTGATTATTTATAATCAAAGACATCATGTAGACAAAACAAGGGCCCCATGTCATGGGATACTTGATAGGGACGCTGTAGGGACAAGAGCTATGTATGCTCCCCGAATCTCGGAGGATTTACGCCAGAAAGTGATGTCTATGCTTTATGTTGGAATACCTTTGGATAATATAATTCAGCATCACATGGAAGTAGTGCAGGGGCATGGTGGCCCACACAACCGAGATGATTTTCTCACTCGAAATGATGTCCGTAACATGGAAAGGGTTATTCGTAATTCCTCACATGAATTACATGCTGATGACATATGTAGTATAAAAATGTGGGTGCAGCGGCATCAGAAACATGTTTTCTTCTTCCAAGATTATTCTGTTTCAGAACCATTTGTTTTGGGGATACAGACAGATTGGCAGCTGCAACAGATGCTTCATTATGGAACTAATGGTTTCGTAGCCTCCCATTCAACTTTTGGCTTGAAGAAACTTAAGGTACTTTTCTTTCTTTTGCTTCATACCCTTCCTAAATCTCTTTTGTTCCACATAAGAGATTGCATCTGCAAATGGGGGCTTGAAAGCTGTAGTTGAACATTATGTCAAGTTAGGATTCTGAAACATCAACAACATCAATCATAAGTTTGATGATAAAGAAAAGTGGTAACCGGAGACTTATATATATATTATAAAGCTAATTTGAGGACGTCATGTAAAGGTGATGAATTTTTCCAGTCAGGACCTAGCAAGTTAGAAGTTGAACAACGCAGGGTATTACATAAGGATAGTGAGGGCAAATAATTACATGTTGGGAAAGAAGTGTATATGCATGTGGAAAGGGCTTGAATTTTTAATAACAAATTAGATAAAACAATATGGAGAAGTTTTATATATAGCTCCTTCCAGTTGAAGTTTGAATTTTTTTCATCTCAAATTCAGAAAGATGAGGTGATGCTACATTATAGATTCATATCTTTATTTAATATTGAATGGTTTGTGTAATACGATTTGACCAGACATCTTGCACTCATTGTGGCCTAGATTTGAGGAAGAATGAGCTTTTTTATGTTACTACAAAAACAGTTAGCCTTTTCTCTCTATTTCTTGGTCATGCTTCAAGTAATTGCTTATGATTTGAATTCTTAGACAAGTTCTTTTTCCTCCTTGACAGAATCCACTGTCTACTTTGCTTGTTTTTGACTCGTCCCATAATGCAATTCCGGTTGCCTGGATCATTACTTCCTCTTTTGTTGGCCAATGCATCCATAAATGGATTGGCTTCCTTGCTGAAAGGATCCGAACCAAGGATCCCAGATGGAGACCTAATGCCTTCTTAGTGGACGACCCTTCTTTTGATATTTCTGCAATAAGGTAAAATGTCGTAGGGTGGCCTTTCTAATTTATTCTAATAAATTTATTTTGTAAAGGAAGGCAATACAATGCCAAGATCATGCTTGCAGAGAGAATTTTCAATGTCGAATCCTACTAAGTGTCTGGCATATTCGTCGTGCTTGGATAAGAAGCCTTTTAAAGAAGTGCTACAACATTGATGTGCAACGTGAGATGTTTAAGTACTTGGGCTGGATTTTGTATTCCTCGAGAAGTGGACCAAATGCTGTGGATGCAGTTGAGGAATTCATGCAAGTTTTTGTTGATCAATGTACCTTCATGGATTATTTTAAAAGCCGATGGTTACCATATATAGGTGTGTGCTAATTTATGGTTTAATTTTTGTTTAGTGAAAATTATTTTTTCAGAGGGAGGGAAGCCCCTTAAAGTATTTAAAATATCATTGGTTGAGTGTGAGCTGTTTTCATTTTTATTGCTCAGTACCGTTATACTCAGTGTCTATCACGTGAATTGGAAATGGTCATTGATCTATGCACCAGTTCTATTTCTTGTGCCAGAAGAAGTGATTCTCTTGGACGGGTACTAATTCTTCTACATTTTGGTTACATAAATTAAGTTGTGCAATAGTTTTTCTGCCCCTGGCTTGACATCTTTAGTCATAATACCCTGCTTCCTTTTTAATGTTTTATTAATTCTACCAAATCTGGTAATTGGTAAACCTTTTGGTAGTTATTAAAACTGTTACTGCTACAACACCCTTAGAGGCATTTTGATGTGGTACTCTTTTATTTGAAACATTGATCTGACCATTTCTCTTTCCTTGCAGAATTGTGGGTTACTAGCATACGTTCTCTTCCAGTGGCCAGTCCAGAGCCCCTTGCTGCAATTGAATCATATCACCTTAGGTTGAAATCCAAGCTCCTATGTGAGCAAAATGCTAATTTTTGGTCTAGAGTTGACTGGTTAATCCACACCTTGACTACTGAATTTCACTCCTTGTATTGGTTAGATCATTATAGTATGGAGACTGGGTATTTTGCAAATCAGAGGGATGAAGCTTTCGCAACTAATGCTTGGTATCAGGCTCTGCACATCCCAGATGTCAATGTAGTATTAGATGAGCAAAATCTCCAGCTTGCAAAAGTCATCTCTCAAGCTGACAGAGCCCTGGTTTATACAATTTGGAACCCTGGTTCAGAATTCTCTCACTGTGATTGCCACTGGTCAAGGATCGGAAACATCTGCAAGCATATCATCAAGTTGGCAATCGTATGTAAAAGTCGGCAGGTTGCAAGGCCATTATTAGCAGCTCAAGTTTATCGGCAGGTGTTACTTACCCTTCTGCAGAACTCCCCAGATGATCCTCTAGTTCTTGAGCATGCTATTTTACATGCAACACGCATCCAACAGGATATCAAAGGCTTGGAAGAATTGTCTAATAGTGGGCTGCTCCAGCCATTACCACTTGAAATGAACCCTCAAATGGCAGTCAATTTTCAGCTGTTCTCGCGTCTCCATTGATGGGCCATAAAAAGCGTGATCAAGTATTTGTTTGGACCAAAATGTTTCTGCTTTTAGGACCAAACTTTTCGAGGAGGCTCTGAGATTATGTTATTTGCATTATCATACTTGAAAGCAAAAATGGTTTTGAATTCTGGTACTCTGCTGCTCTAGCCTTTTCCACCCGCGAAAAGTTTTCAATTGATAGACAATCTACAGTTCTTTCTGTGTCTTCATTAATTTGGCTGCTGAAGCATGACCAAGTATTTAAGTCAGAGCTGTAGGTTTTCGGCTTAGAAGCCCATGGTTCAGTGAGGCACTGAGGCTGCGGAGTCGATTTTCTTATTTGCCAATATCTTACTTGAGAATGAGCTTGCCGCAAAGTTAAGAAGGCAAGGCTACTATTATCCATAGTTTGGACTTTGTACCCAATGGAGGTATACCTACTTACCATTTGGAATTGCTTTCAACTGCTTTCCTTATTCATTACATTCTTCCCTGCTTGTGTGCAGACGGGTGTGAAATATGTCTACATATATGAAAGAAATACTTTATTTTTTTTATTTTATTTTTAATCTTGAATTTCAGATAAGTTATGCTGTTGACCTTATCTAGTGTTCTATTTGAGAAGTTTGATCTCCTAAAGTTACATTTATGTGCCTTTCTTTTTGGCCTTCACTAGGATATGGCTAAATCGTTATGGTTTTGCACTGCAGTGAATGGAAGTGGAGGATCCATGGTGCTGTCTTAACAAAAAGTTACTGGGATTTCTCTGTGGTAACAATAAAATTAAAGCGTTCTTAATTTGGATTATAGAAGTTTGGAATGATTGCAAGCATGTGAACACTTTGCAAACTGCAGACGTGGTTGGCTTATATGGAAGCTTTTAAAGCATGTTTTGCTGATTTGATAGCCTTGCAGAAGTAAGCACGGTATTTTTCCTAGAAGAAATATTACTAGTTGATCCTTCTTTTTCATTTTGTCAATGTTAGTTCATTAGAGGGTGAGCTAGATAACAGGGTGTATAGAGTTTGATTGAAAATGTTAAGATTAACCTTATAGTTTATCTGACATTGTAAATAAGTTTTCAAAAGCTGCACCTGCTAAGACCAAAATGGTAAGGGATACTTATCTTTGCGTAAAATTGATCTATTGCATTTTTACATTTGAAATAATGGAAAATATATTCATATCTGCGACAACTTTGTTCAATGGAATCTATATGTGGTCCAATTTTGTGGTAGATTGTTGTTGATATTCAATGATGTAATGGTAGAAATTAATAGTAACTTTTGCGGATGTTACCACGCCTTGCCTTGCTGTACTATGTATAGAACTTTGGAAACCATGCTGGAAATTTTTAGGCCATCAGTTTTTGTTGGATATCATTTGGCAGCCTGGTGGGTATTACATTGATTGTCAAGCAGAGAGGGGGAAAGAGGGATATATGAAAGAGCCACTTTGTGAATAGGTTAAAATTTGTGTCAAAACTATTGAAGTTTTTTATGGCTTCTAACTACCACGGTAAATGATTCGTCTGCATCAGCAACAAAATTGCAACTTGCGAGGTTAGAGTCAATTACAAAGGGGATTATGAATTTCTCAATGCTTATGTCACCGTTGATGTCGAGTGATATAAATCGGAGAAATTTCTTTAAGTAATTGATTAATTACAACTATTCTTACACTTTTAATAAGTCCTCGAACTATCCAGAAGGGGGGCAACCTTTTCGGTTGGTTTATGTGGCGTCACATCACAAGCAAAAGCCTCTTTTTGGTTGAAGAGAAGGAGTGGGTTCAGTAGAGAACCAAATCTTCGAAGATACGTGAAAATTACTAGATCTTCTTTTCATGCAACAAATTAACTGCCCGATTACTCCTCGAATTTATAGTATTTGTACCTTTTGCAGTATGGTTTTAGTATTTCGGAGGCTTTTTCTTTATCATGTCATTGTGTTTTCATCTTCTCCACTGAAAGCACTTTTCTCGTATAGTACTTGAAAAATTGAAGAATGGGAACTCGTTTATGGCTAATGCCTATTGCATGTTATGTTGTTTCAGAACTCCCGTGAATAATTATCGTTGACGAGGTGATATAGAAGAAGTTTGTGTGTGTGATCTAAGATTAACTGAACTGTAACTCTGAAACAAAACCGTGAGAATAGAATATAGGATAACATAACTAATAGTTTGCCCGAACAAAGGAAAAAACAGAAGTGCTAACATCATAAAACAGCCATAGCTAACATGAATCTATTCTATCTATCACCAACTTTAAAGCACGCATATTAACTATTCAATTCAAGGAAACTTATCCCCTAAAGTCTTCTCTCTCACTGTCACAACACAATGACTGATCATTTTCTGCTTATTGTTTTATTTCCCATTGCATGTTGATTGCAATGATGAAGACTCCATGGCAACCAAAATGTATTAACTTTTAAGCTCTTTAAAGCCAATTGGGTAGCGTGCCGAAAATCTCGTGAAAGAATTAGTAAAACGGGGGTGGTGGTGGAGATGGATATGGCTGTCCACGAACCGGTGGCAATGGACCATAATATGCTGGAGCTGGAGGTGGCGGTGGTGGAGAGATGTAAACTGGGGAAGCTGGAGGTGAAGGGGACGGCGGCGGCAGTGATGGTGGTGGTGGTGATTTCTCCATACATGGTGGGGGAGATGGAGGCAATGGCGGCGAATAAATGGGTGGAGGAGGTGAATTTGGGAGTGGGGGTGGTGGTGAATTATAGTTGTAAGGACTTGGAGTAGGGGGTGGTGGTGAATTATAGTTGTAAGGACTTGGAGGAGGGGGTGGTGGTGAGTTATAGTTGTAAGGACTTGGTGGAGGTGGTGGTGGAGAATTTGGTGGAGCTGGCGGCGATATTGGAGGTGATGGCATTGGAGGAGGTGCAGGCGATTGATGTGGTGGAGGAGGAGGTGAGTAAACTAGAGGGGGTGGAGAAGGTCTAGAACGATCACAGTTAAGATTTTTACAATCAAAAGGCCTAGACAGAAACATTTTACACTGCAATGTTGATCTCTGTCCTGGTCTACCCCTCAAACAATTCCTCCTGTCATCAAAATCTTCCAACCCCAAACAAACTCCTGACTCACCACTGAAAAAATTATACTCAAAACTCAAATTCTGCAACTTGGGAAGAGAACACACTCTCTCAGAAACTGTCCCTGAGAACATATTATGTGCCAAATTTAGCTGTTCCAAACTCTTCATTTCTCCAATTGTGTCTGGCAACTCACCCATCAGGCTATTGTAGCTAACATCAAAGACAGTCACGTTCTTCAGCAACCCAATCTCCTTTGGCAAACATGATCGCAGCCCGTTGTTTGCCAAAATCACTTCATGTAGTGTTTTTGACATTTTACCAAGATTCGTTGGTAAGCATCCACGAAACTTGTTGTTAGCAAGAACAATGACAGACACTGGTGAGTTCCCAAAATTTTCGGGCAATTCGAAAGCGAACCTGTTATGGTTTATGAATATGGCATCGAGATCTTTGTCGAAGAGAGCCTTTGGTACCTTCCCTTCGAACTCATTGAACCGAAGATCGAGAAACTTGAGGTTTGGCATCTTGAGAACCACGTAAGGGAACTTCCCTGCAAAGCGGTTGTTACTCAGATCAAGCTCGAACAGGATTTTTAGCTTGTTGAAACTCCTTGGAACAGTGCCACAAAAACGGTTGCTATTAATGTGGAACAATGCAACGTCTGTAAGGAGTCCAAGCTCTTCAGGGAGGTAACCAGCGATGTCACCATGGTTTAGATCGATGCCGGCGACGGTTTCCAATGAACTGTTATCAAGAGCCGAAAAGCAGAAGACTCCAGTGTAGTTACACACATCGGATCCCACCCAGTTGGATGTTAGACTGAGAGGATCTGAAATGATGGCTTGTTTCCATGCTTGGAGGGCAATGTATGCACTTCTGAGTCTTGGGTTGTCAAAAGTAAGCGACGGTGGCACTGTCACAAACTCTCCTCTCGAGCCAAACTGCTCTCTGTAATAAAAAAGTTGTCTCTGTTTGATATATGCAGCTTGAGAATCTGTGAAGCTTGCTGCATGGCTAGAGTTAGAAAGCTTTTGTGCTGTGACAAGGGAAATGAGAGTGAGAAATGTGGTAAAAAATGGAAGAAAAATGTGAATATTTTTTTTCTTCATCTCACACCACTCAACGTATACGGAATTTTATATATATATATATATTAGATGGGATTCTCTCTTTTTATCGTTTTGTATAGCTTGTTAGATCGAGAAAGAGGAGAAGCAGTGATGGAGGAGCTGGAAGAGAAGATTTTGGAGCTCAAACAATGTGGGTGAGTAAAGTTTGAGAACTTTTGGAGAATGTGAAGAAAAAATAAATAAACTTGTGGAGTAAAAATACAGCATATATACAGCTAAATCACAGTGTAAAACCCCCTACGTACGAGGCTTCTTTCTCTATTATGGTGAGAATCTGTTTTTTGGTCTTTAAATCTCACTGTAACGCGGCTTTATTTTCTGGTCATCAGTTGAATCCCAATAATACATGTAAAACAAAGAGCCATCAACTCAATTTTTTAGCTAAGTTAACCGCTTAACTTGAAAGAACTGGTCATGGTATGCAATCAAAGTGTAAGTATAAGCTAGTGAAAGCAGAGATGCTATCGTGGATGCATTAAGCGCGTTTGAGAAAAGCTGTTGTTACAGTAGTAAATTTGTAAGGCTATTATTTCTCAGTGAGTGGCAGTGTTTGCCGGAACAGGTTAATGTAATTATGGACCGAGGACAGCGTGAATTCAGGGCAGTTGCCGCTTCTAACTCTCCTCATCAACTATAATTTTAAATCGTTAAAACTCGTTCTTTGAGAAGCACTTTTATGTATTAAATAATTCAATAAGTTAAAAAAAAAAAAAAAAAAAAGCGCTTTTAGAATTATCCATTTATAAATCGAACAATTTTATTTTGCACATGGCCTCGNAATTAAATAATTTAAAAAAAAAAAAAAAAAAAAGCGCTTTTAGAATTATCCATTTATAAATCGAACAATTTTATGTTGCACATGGCCTCGAGGTTACTTTACTAACGAGCTTTTTGGTAATGAAATCTTCTGAGAATGATCATTCAGGCATTTTATTAGGTCTAAACTTGCATGGGCAATCACTGGAGTCCTACGCTCTATTGATCTCCTCCAAGAAAGTGCCGTGATAAAAGAGAAACTGAGATACACCACGTGAACCTTGGCCCACCTTTTAAACTCTCTCTAATGGACGCATAGGTGGCTCGCTTCTGGTTCTGGTGCACCGCGCTCCTCGTGACCCTTCCGCACCACCTCCTCGCTACTTCATTGCTTCGACATCTGCCCATTGGTAAAATGGGTAACATATCACTGCTAATAATGCTAATTCTCCTTTATTATTAGGAAAGGCAGAGCTCTTGGATAAACTCTGATCGTGCCAAAAGTTAGCATTTGACTTTCAACTTCGCTCTCAACATTGCAATTATAGACCTCTTATTACTCAAAAAATCTGAAGTTTAAACTTGTTTAATTTTTTAATTGGGATCATTATTGGGCTAAGACCCACTAAAATCTTTCCTTGGGCGAAACTAAATATCGTATGGTCACTGGCTACACACGTTACATACAAAACTTATATTAAAATCCCCATATCAAAATCACGATTAGTCGAGCCGGCCCGATTTTAGTGCATAAACCTGTCACGTAACTTACAAATGATCATATGTTAAAATCTCTGAAATTAATGTTTGGACGTAACCTCTTGATTAACAATTTCAATTAGTTGATGCATGTTCAACAAAATTATATAGTAAGTTTCACTGTCTGATCAGCCGCAATCATAGCATATATTCTCCTTATCTGATGATCAAACAGTTAAATAGAATTTGTTCGCGGATAAACACTGTTAGTATCTGATACAGTGACGTGGCGCATTCTGATTGATATGCTATATTTAAATGTTAAACATTCCCTGTTAAGTTCAGTTGTGTGGATAAGCATTGAAATGATCAATTCGAGGTGAAATTACGTGGGAGAATACGATTACAGATTTTTTTAATATCATAAATCTATCCACATCACCGTCCCTTACTGTACGTTCAAAAAACCTGTTCCATGTGTCAGTTTCTGGGACACGTGTCCCCTATTTTCGACCTAATAGTAATAAACTATACGTGACTTCTTTTGATTGCTTTCTATTTA
>JANLJB010030748.1:8794-31200 GCA_026212285.1 Bursera cuneata | reverse complement strand
GAGTTTGTTAAAATGGGAAAGCCTGTGTGGGGGACCTGTGCAGGTCTCATCTTCTTGGCAAATAAAGCAGTTGGTGGGTTTTTCTTTCGTTAGTTCTCTTTCTTCTCAACCTTTCAATGTGGATTTTGTTAGGGCCATTTGGCATGATTCTACCATTTTCTTTTGTTACCTGGTTTCTGACTTGCAATTTGATAAATTAAAAGGTCTTGACAATTGGATTGAACTGAAGTGAGTGGCATGATTTTTCCAGGGCAGAAAATAGGAGGACAAGAACTAGTTGGGGGACTTGATTGCACTGTTCATAGAAATTTCTTTGGGAGTCAGGTAATATTTGCACTCTGAAACCCTTGAATAGAAATATATGGTGCGGTGCATATACTTTCTTCTGATAGGAAGTATATTGAATATATTATGTATGTTAAGATGTTTTAAACATGAATAAATGCTGGAAATATGTATAGAAATTCTGTTGCACTGGTGCATATGTGTGTCATTGTCAAAATGGATAAAAGTGTCTTCGTATAGCAGGTATACAAATTTTGATGTTAAGGATTTGTAATCAGGGTGTAGGATTCATACAGACAGAAGAGCTTTTGTGTTCCATTAGCATTTCAAGTTGCAAATCTGTTATCTAGTTTGGAGCCTTTGGTAAAATGGGGATCCCTTGTCTTAAGTAACGATGGATTGGATGAAACATAGGATTTGATGGAATGTTTTCTACTATGACCTCATTTTTTTTCATGTACTGATTCATGTTGATGGATTTGCTTAAATAATCTGCAACCCAACAAACTTCCAAGCTTATACATTAAGAGAATAATGGGATACAATAAAATTCTTATAACTTGTTAGAATCAAAATTTAAATTTCATGAATAATTTATCCTGCATTCAGTAGCATAATTTAGAGTTTAAATAATTGAGTATGCTGATCCATTTTCTAGAAGATTATAAACTCTAAATGCATACAATATCAATTATACGGTCAATTTCCATGCTTCAAGAACAGAGTATTACTCCTTTTTTTTTTTTTTTTTTTATTATATGTCATTATTTCATAAAATTGAACTATTGTATATATGAACGTGCATGTCAAGTTATTTGCAAAGGGTGTTAATATTTTTGCATAGTTTTATTTTCACTCTTTTTCCATTTTTGTTTAGAGACAGAAACTCATTATACTTCTTGTGGGGGAGCATTAAATAATAACTTATTGCTATGACATTGGTGCTAATATTGTGCAACTATTTCTTGCTCAGATTCAAAGCTTTGAAGCAGAGTTATCAGCACCAGAGCTTGCTGCTAAGGAAGGTGGTCCTGAGACATTTCGTGGAGTTTTCATCCGTGCTCCTGCAGTCCTTGAAGTGGGGCCGGAAGTTGAAGTGTTGGTTGATTATCCTGTACCATCTAATGAGGTGTTGTATTCAAGTTCCACAGTTGAAATCCAAGAGGTTTGCTACATGATCTTTTACCATTATGGTTTTTGGGCTAGCAATAATTTATTGTGGGATACACTGGTATTCAATGTACAAGATGATTTTGTGGAAGTTGTCTCATTTAAATGCATTTGTCCTAACTACTATTTAGTGATGTTTTACATGTGATAATTGTGCTTGCATGTCTCTTTCTGCAATTACAGTCTTTAAAAATTGAATGCCAATAAAATAGGAAAAGTGTTACACAATGGTCTTTTATGTTTACAGTGACATTTATGTCAGTGATACAATTAGGATAGAATGGGTGTTCCTCTTGTCTTCTATTGAGCTTTTCATCTATTCATCTTCTACTAATATTCTAATCCCTTAAAAAGAAAAAGAGAAAGAAAATCCAAGATGCAGCTATACAAGCTTCAAAAATACTAAATCACGTGTTAATAATACTGCAGTAATCATATGTACAATATGCTTTTGGAAAATTAAAAAAATACTTGTTTGATCTCTTTTTGCTGCCATTAGATTCTTATTGAAATATTGGGTATTTCAGGAGAATGCTATGCCTGAAAAGAAAGTGATTGTTGCTGTAAAGCAAAAGAATTTGCTAGCAACTGCCTTCCATCCTGAATTGACAGCAGATACTCGATGGTACGAAATATTTCCAGTCTCCTATTTTATGCATAATCCCATTTGAGTTCTAAGAAAGTTGCTTGTGCAGGCATAGTTACTTCTTGAAGATGACGAGTGAGTCTGGGGAAGGGACCTCAAGTGGCATTGTTGCAGTTGCAGGAGAGGATCTAAGTTTCAACGAACAACCTAAAAATGATCTTCCTATATTTCAATAGTGGCAGTGGGATAAATTATGAAGTACTTTAGCACATATTTTCTTTTTCCCTATAGTTACCTTAAACATTTGCTGATGTTTGAAATCTTTTAAAGAGTAGTCCCTATTCGGGAAAGGTTCATCTTAGGCTGTTCTTAAGATAGATATTTGGTTCTGCACCTATATACTATATATATTGTTTAAAAATCTTTTGTATTTCCTGACAAAAGAGATGAAGTGCTTAGCTTTCAATTTTCGCATTCTGTTACATGGCAATACACATATTTGAATGTGTATATATATATATATATATATATATATGCGAACACATATTTGAATATGTATATATACGTGCACCTATGTCATTCATTTACATTATTTCTCTCTTGATTGCTGATTTTTCAAATTGGCATATATATATATCTATATATATATATATATACATATATATCTATATATATCTATACATATATATACATATATAGGATCAGGTTATTATGACTTAATTTTTTGATTTAACTGTAAATATTAGTTCCCTACCATTCATCTATGTTTGATCCAACTGGTAATATAAATTAAAAAATTATAACAAGGGCATCAATTTCACTCAATTATTTCTATTGGACTCTATTTCAATTTCAAATAAATCAACGCTAAACATCACCCAAGCTGTCGCACAACATACACCAAACATTCTTCTTCTTCTTCTACGTTGCCGAAGAATTCATGGCAGTCAATCATCATCTTCTTCTTTTTAGCGCCATTCTTGTTCATAGATGACAATGCCCATGCTTGGTGCACGATCTGTGTCTGCAATTGGTGGAGGTAACAAAAGAAGATCATTAAGCAATAGGGGTAAAACGATTTTTTTCTTTTGCCACCACCTCTAATTCCTTTCTCTCTTCTTCCTCCGCTTTTAGGGCATTCCAATTACCATATGAAATTTTTGGATCTTTAATCGGGTAAGAGTCAACGCAGTCTAAACCTTCAGTGGAAAGTTCATCTCTATTCTGATTAGACTCCTAAAACTCAGTAATAAGAGAAGAAACATAGGCTTCCTTTATCTCATCATCTGCAGCCATGCCTCATGGCTGTAAATTAATAAAACCAATGTTGGTACAAGAGAAAATAACATGTCATGAATTACGCAATTTCATCAAGTCCAAAGAACTGAAACGTCTGAATATTTTGTTGTTTTCGCGAGGACATACCAAGAACACCTTTCAACCCATCCAATCCAGGAAAAACTTCACCAAACAAATTTTCTTTTTTTTGAAAAAAAAAATCAACAAGAACATATAAGTATTACAATATTTTGTTTTTTAAGTTGAAAGAGAATTCAATGGAAATAATTGAGTGTGAGTGGTGTGTTATAATTTTTTTAATTTATATTAACTGTTAGATCAAATATAAATGTATGGTGGGAAACTGGTGTTTAAAATTAAATAAAAAAATTAAGTCATAATAGTCTGACCCATTATATATGCGGCTGTGTCCATGTTTTGCTGTATGGTCTGCTCAAAAGTTAGATTGGGGGCTGAAGTTTGAGCCTTTAACATTAGGTACATTACGAACTCTTTCAAAGATTAGGGAAACCAGAGTCATCAAAAGCTATATAATTAGCTTGGAGGCTTTGAGCTAGTTCTATGAAATCCTGTAAAGGAAGTTGGGGATTGTAAACTGTATATTTTAGTGAACAGAATTTTGTATGTGCCACCAAGGGCATTTCACTAGATAATAACGAGAAAAACACAAATTTGGTTTTACTTTGGACTAGAGCTTAATACCAGTGTTATATTTAGATCTTGTCTTATGTTCTGAAGATTTTCATGTGTTTGTGATGTAATTCTAAGGAAAAGGTTTCGGATTTGGTGGTCGAATTTTCTTTCTTTCTCCGGAATAGAGAAGGAGAAAATTACACCAGAGACTCGTATAGATGAAAAATAGACATCAGCAATTCAACAGTTAGTACATTTTAACTTGAGCAAGGGTGCTGTACGCCCTTTCCACATCCATTATGGAAAACATCATGCATTGGTCATCATTTTTTTCAAAAACTATAGTCGTTTGACAATCTTCATCAGCTTCAAAACATTTTGGTCAAATTTGAAAATGGGCTTAAGAAGCCAGATCAGATGTGCGAATGAGGCAAAGGGGAGGCCTCTTTGTTGCTTACGAATATGTGTGGCTGACTTTGATGCGCATATTGTGGAGTCGATGAAATATAAAATCTCCAATACACAATTTATTAAGAATTTTCAAAATGTCAAAGATTCCCACTACAAATTTATGAGACAAAGAGGGATCGTGGGATCCATATCACTTGTTGAATGAATGCTGCACTATTCCAGGAAGTGGCAGAGTTAACACATTGATGGAGTTCATTACTAATAATAATAATGCTATTTCATTTGTGAAGTTCATATCTAGCATTGGATTTAAATGATGAACCATTGATTTGTTAATAATAGTTTAATTAATTTGTCTCAAACTCTTAATGCTGATTGCTGGCGGTGCTGCACCTGATGGGATCCATGCTTGTAGGGCATGCAAGCTCCTCCTCAATAATGCTTTTGCTTTTATTTCATTTTATTTTTGTCTTCAAGATGTAGTTGACTACTTGACTTGTTGCTTACGAGATGCTATACCTGTGGTGACATTTATTGATTGCTATTTTAATAATAATAGAGTTTTCGTTAGCTATCAAGATTAATTTATACTTTATATGATTACTTGCAAGAATCTCCTTGAAATTCTCCTCTAATAATTTTGATTCATTTTCATGGAACTTTGTGGGGGCAAAGACTTTATAAAAAGACGTGTTGAAAAATGATGAAGTTTTTTCAAAATTTATATATCATTTTTATAGTATGAGATAGTAGTTGTAACCTGCTCCGAGAAGCAATAAAATGAGCAGAAGCAGAACGCAAGGGAAGAACTTTCAGTTCATGAAGCAATCCGTGATTGCAGATCATCTGACCCTGATATCATATTTATATTTTTTAATTCAAGTTATGCAAACTACTTCATTCACAGAAGAAGCAAAAACAACTTTAAGATTCCAAAGAATTTGATTTTAAGAAGTGATTTACAGCTATTTTGTCAAACCCACAAGCAAAATTAATCAATGAAATTGTAGCTATAATTAGAGATTGACCTGATGTTCTTCAGGTTTTGTCTCGAAATGAAGCAAAGAAAAACAAAAATTAAGCCTGACTCAATGGACTAGATTCTTCCTCAGGTCCCTTATAAATGTTTCGTTTTCGAGTCTAGTCAATTCATCTCCTCTCAGTATAAATTTTCTTAGCAATTGGATCATCATATCAAGCAGAGGAGAAGATACAATGGCAGGCAGGAAGTCATATGTTTTGGTGGTACTCTTTGTTGTATTAGTCTGCACAGAAGCTGCTCTCGTTCGAGGTGCGGGCACGGGTAACAATAATGGAAATGGCAACAATGGTAACAATAACGGAAATGGGAACAATGGCAACAATAACGGAAATGGAAACAATGGCAACAACAATGGAAACAGCAACAATGGCAATAGCAATGGAAATGGGAACAATGGCAACACAAATGGAAATGGGAACAGTGGCACCGCTAATGGAAATGGCAACAATGGCAATGGCAACGGGAATAGCAACAATGGAAATAGCAATGGAAATGGCAACAATGGCAATAACAATGGAAATGGGAATGGCAGTAACAGTAATGGAAATGGAAACAGTGGCAACAGTAACGGCAATGGAAAAGGTAATGATACTGATACAACAAACTATAGTGAGCTGACACCCTTAGCTTCTGGACAGGAAAGGCATTTCTGCAAAGCAAAAGGGGCTTGCTACTACAAGACGCTTGTCTGTCCATCACAATGCCCACATAAAAAGCCTAAGAAGAACAAGAAGAACAAGGGATGTTTCGTTGACTGCGGCAACAAATGTGAAGTCACTTGCAAGTGTAAGCCTATTTACATCTTCCGTTATTTGTGTATTTTAATTAAAAATTATACTTATTTTAAACAGATAATCAAGCTTAAATAACCAAGTTGAGAGGGTTGTTTTAAAATCTAGTCAATTGATAAGCTAATGAATGTCCTGCTCGTTAGATATAACGAAATGACGAGATCAATTTATTTGATCACCAATTATCTTCTGATATGACGAACAATTTTTTATAATTTAACGAGTACTCCCTTATCAGCCATAATGAATTTATGAGTGTCACTCTTTCGCGCTTATCAGCTTGTGAAAAACAATTCGCGCCTCTTAAACTTATCAAGAAAACATTAAACATGCGTTCAAAACGATCTCTTAACTTGGTTTTTTAGTTTTTTAACTCATTCTATTTTGGCAGGGAGAAAAGCAAACTGTGATGGGTACGGTTCACTATGTTATGATCCGCGTTTTGTTGGTGGAGATGGTGTGATGTTCTATTTCCACGGAGCTAAAGGAGGGAACTTTGCCATTATCTCGGACAATGACCTCCACATCAATGCCCACTTCATTGGAACTCGTCCTCAGGGAAGGACTCGTGACTTCACATGGGTGCAAAGCCTTGCTGTTATGTTTGATGCACACACTCTTGTAATTGCAGCAAACAGGGTCTCACATTGGGATGACAAGGTTGATGCTCTCTCTATTAGATGGGATGGCGATGCAGTTAACATCCCTGCTGATGGTGATGCAGAATGGAGGACCAACGCTGAGGAAAGACTAGTTGTAGTTGAAAGAACTGACGACACCAACAATGTGAGAGTGGCTGTTGCTGGCCTGCTGGAAATGGACATCAAGGTGAGGCCAATTGGGAAAAAAGAAAACAAGGTTCATAACTATCAGTTGCCAGACAATGATGCCTTTGCCCACTTGGAGACTCAGTTCAGATTTACCAATCCAAGTGATCTTGTCGAGGGAGTTCTGGGCAAGACTTACAGGCCAGACTATGTTAGCCCTGTGAAGAGAGGAGTGCCTATGCCAATGATGGGTGGAGAGGATAAGTACCAAACTCCATCTCTCTTTTCTCCTCTTTGCAAGGCTTGCAGGTTCCAAAGACCTTCTGCTTTTGCATCAATCTAAGAAACATCACACGACTGATAATAATTACAAAAGAATAAAATAATATTATTGTTCTTTTTTCAATGTAAACCAATCGGAAATCTAAATGTATGTATCAAGATATACATGTATACTACACATTTTCTCGTTTTTCATTTAACTGAATACACAAATAAGGGCGAAGAAATTAAAAGTTGCCCATTACATTATCTCCTTAAGCTAGCAATTCAGGCATGCAATTGTTTCTTGCTAAAAGATCAAACTCAACAAATATTATTGGCAAGTTTGCCTGCCTGCCTGCCTTATGGGTTCAGAGTTTGAGATGCAATCTTAACCATGTTGGTCCATGTCGGTGAAGGGTGGTCAATAGATTAATAGATCTGATCAACTTCAAAATGTGGTTGTAAGTTAATTGGTGGATCCAAAGTTTCTCAACTCTCAATAAGATCCAGAAACAACATTGTAATTAAGATTGCCAATATCGAAACTGGTGTACATGATGCATACAAAATCATATTATCTAATCTATAACTAATCATCATCGATTTTCTCCCAACATTTATATCGTTGGATCCAAGGCACTAAAGGGCTCTATAATCACATGAACCTAGCGTAATCAGAACGTTAACAAGTAACCCAGCTTATACATTTTGTGCAAAGGCTTGCTTATTGTCCTCTTGTATACACGGATATATGTAACATGCATCGGACAGATACATCAGTAAATGCATATAAGCAACTAATTAATCATATGTAAATGACTAAATGCACGTATAACTTTTAAAAACTAAAAAAAATGATCTAATCTTTAGTACTTGAACACGGTTGTAGAGCTGTCGAGTTACTAGAAATCTTAATAGTATTGAATTTTTTTAAAGCGAAATTACTTTTAAAAATATAATAAAAATAAGACTACTTAAAATTTTTCATATAATTTTTGCATATAATTAACTGATCATTTAGTGGAAGGGGTGTGCGTTTACTTTAGGGTTATCATTTAAGTCCAGGATCTAATAGTTTCTCGATAATATAAATAATTTGCCTGGCTAGCTAGATTTCCGGTGACACCTTAACTCTGAAACGTGAAAATAATTGTGTTCAGTGAATTTGATTCTACATTTCTCTGACCGACTTAACACAACACAAAATGTAATTTGGTAAAGGATGACTATATAAAACGTTGCAATTAAGACATTTGAGGGTTGTATTCGGTGGAACTCAGAGTAGAACTGAAGGAGGTGCCAGAGAAGAACACAAACGTGTTCATACCAAAACATTACTTGTTAGACCAAAGTTTTAGATTTCTTCCTCGTTTTGCTCTAAAGCTTTGCATGAACAAATGCATATGCCTAAAGTGGTATCATGCACAGGGAATCCTTTGAATTTTATATTTCATTCTTTAAGGCTCCACGCATAAATGCAAGTAAATGGTGCATCGTGCATTATTAACTGTTTAAATTGTGAAAACTGATGGTTCCGGACAACCAATGGAGAAAACCATCTAAATATAGTAGAGATAAATTAGTTTTTAAGGCAGGGTAAGAAAATATATATGCTTATGGGAATTTTCTAAATCATTTCTTTGGAAGGCTGTTTCTTAAAACTTATTCCTCTGAAACACAAGCAAGCAAGCACAAAAAGAAGTTTTGAAGGTAATTTTTATATGTTAAAACACAGCCTACAGCCATTTGGTCAAGTCCACATTCCCAATAGTCATAGAGCTATAGGAGTTATAGAATAATAGCGGAAGAGCTGTTTCTCAACTGTTTGTTTATGGGAAGAAGAAACTGCACATGAATTAAGGCGAACACCAAGGCCTACTTGCTCCTCACCAACCCTTTATATAGTCCTCTTCACATTCTCTTCTTTCCATCTCTTCTATAAACTCATCTCACTGCTTGAAAACAATAAGTAACAGATAGAATTATTCAGGAAGAGATGGATATAAGAATATCAAGCACTTTGGTGGCTTTCATACTAGTATTCATTTCAATGAAAGCTACGTTCATTCAAGGTCAAGGCAATGGGAATGGAAGCAGCAGGAGAGGTGCCTATGATGCTGCTTCAACAAATTACTACCTGTTGACACCTCTACCGACAGGGCAGCAACGAGCATATTGTCTTGCGAGAGGGGCATGCAACCGGAAAACGCTTGTGTGCCCATCTCAATGCCCAGAGAGGAAGCCTAGACAGAACAGGAAAAAGAAGGGATGCTTCATTGACTGCAGCAGCAAGTGTGAAGTCACTTGCAAGTGTAAGCCTATTCAATAACTTTCCTCCTCCTGTTCCCTACTTGTATAGACACGTATTTTTTCAACTTAAAAGATCAAGACAGAGTTGTAAAACATTCAAAATGGTTAACTAACAAGGGTTGTCAAGTATTGAGAGATTGATTGAAATAATTAAATGCATATTATTCTGTTTCTCTTCTTTGGTTTACCAAAAGTACAAGTTTCTGGTTTTGATAGTTTTTTCCATTTCAGAATAAGAGATCTCGTGTTCTTAAAGGAAAACCACTTTAAATCGAAAAGGCAAAAACCTTAAACTGCAGGAAACTTGAGAGAACAGTAATGAAATGTCAGAAGATATTCTATAACACTGCATGGTGGCTAATATGTTGGCTTTCTTTTGCAGGGAGAAAACCAAACTGCAATGGATATGGCTCTCTTTGTTATGATCCCCGATTTGTAGGTGGTGATGGTGTGATGTTTTACTTCCATGGAGCAAAAGGAGGAAACTTTGCCATAGTCTCAGATGACAACCTCCAAATCAATGCACACTTCATTGGAACTCGACCTGAGGGAAGGACTCGTGACTTTACATGGGTGCAGGCTCTTGCTGTCATGTTTGATACTCGTACTCTTGTCATCGCTACTAAGAGAGTCTCACACTGGGATGATAATGTTGATGCACTCATTGTAAGATGGGATGGTGAGACAGTTAATGTCCCCACAGATGGAGAGGCCGAATGGAGGATTAAAACTGATCACAGAGAAGTGGTGGTGGAAAGAACTGATGATACCAACAGTGTAAGGGTGACAGTTGCTGGCCTGGTGGAAATGGATGTGAAGATACAACCTATTGGAGCAGAAGAAAACAGAGTTCACCACTACCAGTTACCTGATGATGATGCTTTTGCTCACCTGGAAACACAGTTCAGATTTGCAAACCCATCTAAGCTTATTGAAGGAGTTTTGGGCAAAACCTACAGGCCAGACTATGTTAGCCCTGTCAACAGAGGTGTTCCCATGCCAATGATGGGTGGGGAGGACAAGTATCAAACTCCATCCCTCTATTCACCTCTCTGCAAAGTTTGCAGGTTCCAAAGGCAGTCTGAGATGATTGCAGCTGAATAAGTATCTAAATACTGATAACCTATCAAAGAAAGTTGTGCATCTTGTTAGTGTAATTGTAAAACAAATAAGGGCTTAATTTTGCCCAAGACATCATTATTCTTCCCTGTGACATCCTTATTCTTAGTTCATCAAGATCTCAAGTGTCCATAATATCTGTGCAAGCATATTCATCTTGTTTCAGGTCTGATCTTTGCATTTGGAACACAAACTGGCATACAAAGTTTTGGCAAGGCAACATTTTTTTCATCAACATGGTCTGATGCTAATTTCCTTTCAATTAATTATTGTATATATTGTCAAATAAATGATGCAGGTGAATTTTTGAAGTTCCTATGAGTCTTGTTTTAGAATCCATAGTAGTCTCAAACCGTTTTTCTTTGTCTGAAATACGTTCACATAATAGGAAAATTTGCTCCTCCGGAAGAGTGTAAGCGGAGTTAACCCTTTCCAACCTTGAAAAATGCATGTGCAGCTATCATTTTTTTTTTCTGCCATCAACAAACACCATTACTTATGCACACAGATCAGAGCGCTCTCAAAAGTAGATAATGCCTTTTCTTCTTCTTTTTTTTATTTTTTATTTTTATAATAAGAATACACCTTGCAGTCTGCTGTCCCAGCCCTTTTCTTTTGCTGGTAAAAGCACATTTTACCTTTTTAAGTATTTTGAAATCTTATTCAATTAGACAATTGGTACAATACTTGATTTATACCCCACATAAAGTGAATGCTTAGAGCACATCTCTTCATGTACAGGAAGCTTCTACTGCTAAACTCTTTGTTACTCCACTACATGGTTCACCAAATGTATTGCTTGATACTTCTATGCTACAACTCTTGGATCCAATGCAAGCCTGTAAAAGTAAACCTTTGTCAGAGCAAACTGATGTAAACTAAATGTAATAAATTCAAGGAGATAAAAGAGAAAAGATGCACAGAACTCTATCTACAGTTTGAGATCACACCTTATGTACAATGGAAATAGCTCTTTTACTGCTGCACTTTCCATGGATAAAACTCCCACAAGTGCCCTGGGGAGTTCCATAACTTGCAAATTTGATTGAAGAAATGACTTGACTAGGAAATGGGCACTCGAGTGATAGTATAGGCCCTGATTTACTTCCAACTTTTGAATCTGAACTCCACAAATCTACAGGTAGAGGGTGAGACTGTGTCACATGGGAGCATAAACTTTCAATCTGTTTTGCAGCAAAAGATATCTGTGTTGGATCCCCTCCACTCTCCTCGAACAACACTAGAGTGTTGCCACTCGATTGCAACCAGGAACGGGGTACATGGTACCTGCGATATTGGCAATATCAGAACCAAAATTTGGAATTAATTTCTCAACTTTTACCATGTAGGAGCACTTACAGTTCCTGTGATGGCTTCCCACAATTCTTAAGGCATTTGTTTGAACTATAGCTTCCTCTGTAATTACAAGAGTCAGTGCAACCCCCGTTTTGGGCTATATACGTTGGCCAGTAACGTCCAATGCTTTGTCCATTTACCCATGCCTCACCCTTTCCCATTCCCGTGAAATCTATTGCAATGGGGTCATTTCCAGCAGGGGCATCAAATGTTGTCTAAATTAACAAGCATTGCTTTTTGTTAGCATCTAAGCAATTAATTCTGCAAAAACACTAAAAACACAGTCCACCTTCCATACACTACGATTGGGATTTCACTTTCATGTCTGTTTTTAAATGTACTATTGATAAGTTCTAAATTTGTTTTTTGTCTTATTATTTCCCATATATCAAAAACTATGTAACATTATAACAATATGAAAAGCGAGCATACTTATAGGCTCATAGCTATTGCCTATTAGTTATATCACTGGCAGCAGTTTGTGAACTAGCATTATATGAATTGAACAATAATTATCTACTATCCCAAGTTCATTCAGACCTAAATAATCCAATACAACCAAACAAGAAGTATTTAGCAAATAACCTGACAGGATATTGCCGCTTAGCATTTTTAATTTCCTTGGTACTGCAATATGGTAATTTAATTTACACAGAATACCTTGACAAAAGCTTGAAATTACCTTGTACCATATCAAGGGCTGCTTCTTGGGCAAGGCAGAGTTTGAAACCCACTGCGAAGAACTTCTACTAGGTAGACCTAATTCTTCTCCTTTAAGTCCAGTCTGGAGGACAAATTAAGACAGAGAGAGAAAATTAAAATATGTTTTGCTTACAATCTTCTGGGGCTAATTTGTCTACTTATTTGGAATTTATAAATTCGTTTTGCTTGGATTGTGTAATGTAACGAATATGTAGTTTAACCATTTCTCTTTCAGTAACTACTAGTATTTGTTCTAGTTGAGGGATTGTAAAATCTGTAGCTTAATAACCATTTTGCTTTCAGTAATTACTCTATTGAATAATGGATACAAAAGAAAGTGACCTGGTATGTCCACTTCTGTGAAGAGAGATCAATAATAGTTCCATTTTTCAATCCTTTCAGCTGCACTGGACCAGTGATCCCTGCTCCGGTTAAGTCATAGAAAGCCCCATAATTCTGGTATAGATAAATTCAGATCAAGTCAGATAATATAATCACATTTGGGATATCTCAAATATTGGAATTTTTTCATCTAAAAGATAACACACTCAGTCACCATTGATTGTGTCAGAATATTGCAAATAACAATTTCCCTTCTCCACTAAATGTACAAAAAAATTATAATCTGGAGGGCCAAACCTGAAGTCCAACGGTCAAACTTAGGAGATCAATTGTGTTCTTCCCAGGTACAAGTGTGATGGGGACGTCCACAGTAACCTTAGCATTGCTACTGCCACCTTTCGCACTCCCTGCAAAGGCTCCAACTATTGTTAATAGACAAGACAAGTACTGCTATATCAGTTCAAGTCAAGTCTGTAATTATAGTGCAAAAGTCTTCATACACTTGAAAAGCACAACTCTAAACATTTTACGAATTCCTTTATATAGGCTTGATCTAAATTTGCTGATCACTCATTTATTGAGATGAAATTTCAACTAACAAGACAATGCAAAAGAGGGGTCCCTAAACAAAAGCTAAAAACTTAAAACTACAATGTTTGAGCCACTGCACTTGGTACCTGATGAGAAAATATAACTGCCTCAATTTAGCTAGCAATAATACAATTGGTTCGCCTTATTTACTCCACATAACAGGGTAACAAAAGGGTATATGAAATAATGTAGAAATGAGTTAATAGTATCATCATTGTCTAACCCCCAATTGTAAAATTCACAAACTTATGTGACCTAACAGCTGGAAAAATAGCCTTTTATCCATTTTTCCTACCCAGGAAAAGCACAAAGTATGTGGAGGAAGGGGTTTCCTCCAAGACAAAAGCTAGGTGTACGAAAAAGAAAATAAAGCAAATCACCAGTCAATGGTTGACGAGGCTGGATCACTTGATGAAACATACTCTTCTTCTGTCAGCCTCTGTTGCCAAAAGTATTTCTTAGCATGCCAATCCGTAAACTAGAATTAAGAAGCAAGCCAGAGACTAAGAAATTTATCACACACATACGGCATGCACATGCACTTGCAAACACATAACTAGTTAACCAACACTTCTGACGTAGGACATACACATTAGTTATTAGGTTAGTTTAGTCATTATCTAATTTCAGGGATTTTTATAGTTTAGGTGTTATTAGGGATTTTGACTTTCTAATTCGAATTGATTTCTTACTCTAGTTAGGGATTTGACTACTATAAATAGGGTCTTTATTAGTATGATTTTTTTTAGATGATATTGATAATTGAATAATACGGACTTTTCTCCCAAAGAATTCTCTAAAAGTTTCTCCCTGTCAATTGATATCAAAGCACCCCTCTTCCCCATCAACTTCCTTAATTCACTAGAATCTACAAAAGCATTTTGTAATTTGGCATTGAAGCTTGCTTTAGATTAGTTCAAAGAACCCTACTTCAGGTCCTCCAAACTGAAAAGGATAGAGGAAGTGAACAATGCTTCTGTCATGATTTCTCAATATGGCCAGAGGCTGGGGTCTAGATGAAGCTGTGGGAGTTGTGGCTAAGGAGGAACCCCTACTACAAGTGGCATAGTGCCTTTAAGCCACTCCTTTCACTGGGGCCTCCCAACTTATTTGGACTTCAGAACATCTAGTTCCATGAAGGGAGCTACCATCACAATTTACTGAAGAACATGACCCAAAATGTATCCAGATAAAAAATAAAAAAAAAGTAAAGGCAGAAAAACATAAGTTACTGAAGAACTGTTCATAGCATTATGTAATTCCTATTACCAGCAAGCTTGCCATTTATGAAAGCATTAAGGGCATGACCAAGTGATTGCACATGAAGAACAGTTTGAGATCCATCTTCAAGCAAAGGTTCGTCAGCTTTGATATCAACACTGCCAATTGCAGCCATCAAGAGTTTTTAAATATTGACGGATCAAAATAATTGGTTTGAAAGGCAATAATTATGCCTTAGAAAAGCAGCACATAAATACAAGACTTCTATACACACCTTAATGAATACCACAAGTAGTCACTTTTATCAGCTGTAGTATTTATTTGCTCTAACAATCCAGGCTTTGTAAATGCATCATCCTTTGAGATGCCCACTGGTTCATTTATATAACTCCAGCCTGAGCTGACTGCATCAGAAGAATCAGCAGCAACTTTCAAAGATTGACGCATGAAGCTTGGAATCACACTCATAGAGTTTATCTGTCATGAGAAAGTTAAAGAATTTAATTATGATAATAGCATTAATATACATAAATACTGAAAATCTAGTAATTGCCAAAGAATGCCTAAGAGCGCAAACCATAAGGAGAATCTTAAATTCATGTCTTTATATCACTCTCTCACAGATGACTTCCATAAATATCACCCAATTAAAAAAAAAAAAAAACCAAACTTTGTCCTCAAAACAGAAAAAAGTAAATATACATCAATTAATCTATGACCATTACTAGAGTAATATGATTACAGATTGTGACCTAATCTCAGGCTATTTACACATGCTGCATTCAGAAAGGTTAAGAAGTGACTATGCAAGTAAAGCCAGCTTGCGCATAAGTCTTCACTTTCTCTTTCTAATCCAAGAAAGAAAGAAAGAAAGAAGTGTAAAACTTCAAGGATGAGGACATTTTATTAATTAACATGCTTCTTAAGATAAAATCAAATGGAGCTATAAAGTGGAAAAGCAAAAACAGTGATGATCCATATTTATAGGAAAAATTACTAATATTCTGCATCTGTAGATAAACCTTGGGAAATCTGTTAATAATACAAACAAATATATGAGCACAGCCAGCTAACGAGGCAAACCTTTGCAGTATTGATTGCTACATTTTTGCAGTCTGGTAAAATGCTCACAGACCATGCAGGCAAGTGATAAGAATTGCCACTGAAATTTACAGTTTTATCAGTCTCTGTGTCTAAGTTGGCAAGAAAAGCAGCACATGATGATCCTGTTTTATAAACAGCTGCCTGGAAAAAATATGCAAGTGTTAAATTGAAGTTTAATTATTTACATCAAAACCCATACAATAAAAGCTGTAGAACCTCCATGAATAAGATTTTAAGTATAGTTTGGCTGATAATGTAAGATTGAGTAATAATTGTTGGTGAAAGGTAAGGATTTATGGAGGAATACAGTAGGATATGTCCAAAGTTAAGCAGTCAGCAATACAAATTTACAGAGAAGAAACTAAAGAGTTATTATATAGCATCTTTGAATAATATTGAAAAAAGTTGAGGTCTTGGAGAACATCTAGAAATCCACCAAAGTAGAGGGGGGAAGGGAGAAAAAGAGATAGGGAAAGAGAGAACCAATATTCTAATAATCTAATTTATACAGTAATTTCATCAAAGTGCTTTTTACCTCCAAATTAGTACCCAGAGATGTAATTGTTGGATCAGTGGCCACCAATGCTGCTTCACAAAGCTTTATGGCCTTATGCAGGTCTTTGAGGTGGCCCCATTTGGGTTGTCTAAGAAGTCCTGGAATATAAATAGAAAATGGTGAAATCTTACACATAGACACTTAGCATCTTCTTAAGTATATTTAACACTGTGTAATTACCACATTCTTTCATGCAGTATGACAAGGTCAAAAACTAAGTGCCCTTCTACTGTCACATTTGACGGCAAATATTTACTAAACTGCATACAACTAATGGCCTAGAAACGCATCTAAACAAAACAGCAGTAAGTTGGATGTTTAACAATAATGAGATAGATAGCATACCATATTCATCTAGTGGAGCATCATAATCGTAACTTGTAGCAATAAAGGGGCCACCAGAAGTATGGCCAAAGTTAGTTCCACCATGGTACTGGAAATTAGTAACCAGAACAAAAGTTAAATCGGCTAAGATTCATCTTGGTGTTATCTACCCTTTGTCTGGAATTCATGAGATAAAAAACTATGTTTGAGAATAAAAACAATCATTTCAGTACCATATAATAATTTTGGAAAGTTCCACCTCGCTGGTAAAAACGTGCCACAGCAAATGCAAGGTCTTCCACTGGTCTGTAAGGCACAGCACCGCCAAAGGGAAGAAACCTAGTATTACAAATTATGGGGAAATAAACTGGTTATGGCAAAAGCTGAAGGGTCATCCAAACAGCGAAAATTATTAGGATTAATAAGTTTAGAAACTTTACCATCCACTCCAATTCTCTGTCCACATTTTGGGTTTCTTGTTCGAGTTTGGGGTGAACTGGTCACAGTAGAACCCGTTGCAGGTGTTGATCTATTTATAAAAGAAAATTGAAGTGTCACTTTTGGATTTAAGTTTAAGCAGTGCTAATGTTTAAGAGATCTAGGTTGCTAAAACAACCATCCAAGGAAACTGGAGAGATAAATTAAATAAATAAATAACTCACAATGGGATCAGGAGCATCTGATTGCTGGCACATGACCCAGGGCACACCAGTATCCAAAGATACAGCCATATTTGCTGCCCATTTGATATATGTTTTGGCAGCAGAACCATAGGCCGAGTCAATGTTTCCATACTCATTTTCAATCTATCATAAAAAATATGGAAATAAAAAAACAAAAAGAAAGAAAAAGAACGTTATTCAATCATACTCAAGAATCAGAACGTCAAACAGTATTCATATATTAATATTTCATAATGATGCAAATGATTCTGCTAAAAAGAATTCAGAACTGAAAACAAAACGCCACTATCACTAAAAGATTATTAAACACATAAAAACAAGAACCTGTGACAAAATGATGGGTCCTCCTTGAGATGCATAAAGTTTCTCTTGCTTCATCATATCAACAATTTTGGCCGTAAATCGCTGCATTTCAGACTGGAACAGAGCGCCAAGAAATTCAATAAAAGATGAACTAATAAACACAAAGAAGTTAACAAAACTTGAAGTAAAAAGATAGGAAGATAAAAACCTTAAACGGCTCATTATCAGTTCGAAGCTCAATTCCGGGTACAAAATGCAACCAAATAGGAAATCCTCTGCAACCAAATTTTTGTTACATATTTAATCAAAAATCAATAAATGAAGAAACATTATCATTTAAAAAAAAAAAAGAAAAAAGCTCACCCATAGTTCCATTCGGCACAGACATAAGGACCAATGCGCAGATGAACGTAGAGACCAGCTTCTGCTACCAACTTCACAAACTTCACTAAATCATATCTTCCCTCGAAATTAAACTGCCCATTACCAATAAATCAAAGTTTTCATTCATATATACTTCTAATTAACTAAAAAAAAAATACCCAAAAAAAGATTACAAGATATCAGTCAAGACCAATTGCCATACACTAAAAAAAAAAAAGGTGAAATTATAAGTCTTTCTCTTTCTGCTACGTTTTCTTAGCAACCAAACAGAAAATGGGAAGCTAAAATAAGAAACAAAACCTGGTTTCGAACTGGCTCATGTACGTTCCAGAAAACATATGTTTCAATCACATCCAATCCTCCATCCTTGGATTTCTTTATAAGGTCCGGCCACATCTAGACAATGAAAATGTACACAAATATATATTATCAAATAAAAAACCAAACTGTCAGTAAAGAAAGAGAGAGAAAGAGTGCTTGTCACTATGTTTTACAGTGTACCTCGGGAGTGCTGCGAGGGTAATGAATGGAGCCGGAGATGAGGACCCTACGTTTGCCATCAATCACCAGAGCTCGATGATCATACGTTACAGTAACAGCTAACGACGTCGTTGCAAGAACACCCAACACCTCCAAGAACAGAAGTAAAAGAATCTCTTTGCTTCTCATGTTAAAATGAGTATACTATACTATACTATCACGACAACAACAACAACAACACAACAAACACTCTAGTTTTTTCTGTTAAAAAGCAAAGCTTTAGCTTCTTTTAAGTTTTCTTAAAACAGTGGTTAATGACTTGAAAACGCTTCCAAAATCATCTTGCTTTTGCTTCGCTTTTTGCTTTGCTTTCCCTTCTGGGTGATGTTTATTGTTGCTTGGCTGTTCTGCCAAACA
The DNA here is from genome assembly GCA_026212285.1 of Bursera cuneata. Taxonomy (NCBI): domain Eukaryota; kingdom Viridiplantae; phylum Streptophyta; class Magnoliopsida; order Sapindales; family Burseraceae; genus Bursera; species Bursera cuneata. Next base: position 12,060 of record JANLJB010030748.1, on the reverse strand, counting down.
GTAGTGGATTAAGCCTTGTAAGAATCAAAGAGAGAGCAGAACTCAAGCCATATTGTTGACGTCATTTATTGTCTGGTTCGTCTCGTTCACATTGAAACTGTTTTATGTTCATTTTGTTCACTAATTCCTGGATAATGATTCCTTACGTGCATCTGCATGCTTGCACTTACAAGCTGAGTTAACCGGAGGAAGAGACAAGAGAGTGACTGACTGTGTGTGAAGTGGAGAAGAAATCAAGTGGTCTATGACACAGGCGTGAAAAATTTGCATCCCCCACCCATGCTTTGCCATGTTCAATTGTTTGCTGGTGGTACGGACACGTAAACTTGTTATGATAACAGTGGCGACCGTCTCCATTTATCAATGTGGGGTAGAGATTCCTTGGCAAAGGACAAGGACAAACGTGAAATGGGACAACTTCCGTGGACTCAATTAAACTTTTTTATTGAAGAAATTATTTGTAAATATGTTAAAAAATTTGTGAAGAAATTTTATTAATAAATAAATATTTACATTTAATATATAAAAAAAATTCAATCTTATCTTAACAATAAAAAATAGTTTTTTAAGCTTGCAAGTTTATTCTAATTAGTAGAATATTTAATTTTAGAATATAGTTTTGTTGTATTATATGTGAGCTCAAAAGGTCCTTTCACTCAAGGTCCCACTCTCCACTTTCATAAACACATAATTAATTAGCAAAATAATAATAAATAACATCAATAAAATTCAAAAAATAAAAAAATAAAAACGTCACCAATCAAAATATTAAAAAAACCCTGATTTCAAAATAAAATATTAAGAGAAGATGACTGATTTCAAAATATTTAGTTAATTGACAATTGATGAACTGATGGATGCCTCATTCAAATTCTATACGAGTTTGTCAATAATTACGATTTGATGGGTGCAATAATTGCCTACACGTTAGAAGTATATTTGGAGTTTTTTTTTAAAACTCTATTAAAAAAGTATTTTTGTGAATAACTTGATTAGGTAATAAATAGGTAATAAAAAATAAATTTGTTAAATATATTTAACAAAGGGTGAGGTTATTTGTCTACATTTTTTTTATTAACACAACCATAATTTAAAAGAGATTGTAATAGATCATTGAATGTATTTGACTGAAAAAGAACGAAGAAAATAAAAATACAAAGATGGAGATAAGATGATTCAATAAATTAAATCACTCTATCAATGTCGGATCAATTCTTATAATGTACCATATAGATAATGAATCTTATAATAGTCAATTCAATCATACATATATATATATATATATATATATGTAATGTATTTGTAAATTTTGTCAAATTTCTTTCCCAATTTTGAGACAAAAATCAATAAGAGAAATCACATTTAATATGCCAAAAAAAAAAAATTACATGAGTGTAGTAATTTATAACATATTCCGCTTTATTTTTGTATGACTTTAGTTAATTATTTTAATTTATTAAATAATCTTTATTTTCATGAAATTTTTGTTAAACTGACTTTTTTTTTTAATTAAAAATGCGAGATATTGATTAACAGATTTAGATGGTTGAGGATAAAATATAGTGAGTGTAAAAGTGGACGTAAAGGTGAACATAGAAAGTAAAATACACTTACATTAATTAAGTTTAGAAATACTTAATTTTAAATTAATTTAAAAATAATTTTATAACAAAAAAGTGGATATATTAATAAAAAAAAAAGTTCAAATAGTGTCACCCAATAACTACTAAATCTGATTATATCTGTAAATACAAAAATAATAAACATATAAAATACAGTTGTCATAATAATTGAATTCATGATATTGGATCTGTGCGTGAGGCAAAAAGTAAGTGATTGTCGGTGCCAAAAACAGCTTCCGCGCATATTATTGGTCACTCCCTTGCCCCCATCGCCAAGAAGTCACGCCACGCCACTCCAGGACTCGGACGCATCAAGTCAAATTATTGGTCACTCTCCCTCTGGCTGGCCCTGGTCCCCTCTCCTCATTACCATTCCCCGTCGCATCTCATATTCCTAATCTTTACTTAACTCAAAATTGTTACTAAATTCTCTGTACATAATCACAAAGTCATCAATGCTACGACAGACGTCATTGTTTCAACATCCCTCACGGCTTTGGCGCTACTCTTGTATTTGCTCCCTGTCCTTGTCACTTGCCAATTGCGATTCAATCTCTTGTTAACTTTTTCCCTTTTTCTTTAACAGATGGCGAGATGTATTCATAATGCATTTAGTCCAATTTATGAGGGTCCATCCGAATCTTGACCTTTCGCTAAAAAGACTTTTGCTTGAGTTGATCATAAGATACAACCAAGATTAATTTATACCATTTTATTGATAACAAGCTTAAACGTAATATGTATAAATATATATATTTGTTTAGGTAAAGCAAGCTTCGTCATGGAGTCCACCTCAATCCAATTCATATCATTTTGGCAACCCAATCTTTCTTTTGATGGACACGCGTGATGGAGCATATGGGCTATGCCCATAGCAAGTTAGCAACCGAATCTAATTGTTGTATTAATAAATCATAATCTAGGCTTATAGGAACCATTTCAGAATGTGAAACACAAGAAAAAAAAACACACCCAAAAGCTGAAAGTGGATGCGTTTAATGTTGACCCCAAGGCTCAAGACTGGGTCTGCAAAAGAAATGGGGCGGTGTCGAGTGTCGACACTCTAAACAATCTATAAACAAAAGATATTGAATCCAATCCAACCACTTGACTAAAGCCGCTTCCATTTCACATTCGCCATATTTAGTCCATTAATGGTGTTCTTTGCTTTCGGCCGCTAAACTAACTGCATGTGGATACCATAAAATAATAATATTTCAAGAAAGTTGACTTGTTAAGATTTTTAAGGTGCTTTGGTTGATGAATATTGTGGCACTGGTATTGGGTAGTGAAGTGTTAAACGTGGTCGTTGGAGAGAGAGAGAGACATAATAGGGTAATGATAGTCCCTATTGATGTAACATTTGAAAAATGTGAAAAGTGTTAGGTTATTGGACCATTTGACAGTGATATTCATGTTCTCAACATTTTTCTGTCACCTCTTACGTTCAATTAGTTTCAATTTGGGGAAATGACAATAACCCCCCAGTTAAATTTGAAGAAACACTTAATTCCACACTTTTACTAAACTAACACTTACCCCCCAAATATCCCTAAAAAACTAATACTTACCCCCCAAATATTTGGGAGGTAAGTGTTAGTTTTAAGAAAACAGTGATAATTTTTTGGGGGATAAGTGTTAGTT
>JANLJB010030747.1:0-31197 GCA_026212285.1 Bursera cuneata | reverse complement strand
TGGTGCCACTGAACATTTTATGTCTTGAAGTTCTACCAGATAATAAAAGTTCTTCAGGTCACTCGTCAATGATTCAATAAACTTGCTTCTAAAGAGAGCTGAACAAAATGATTAGTCCAGTTCCCATGGTACGGTTCTCTTTTGCTTCTTTAATGTATTTGTTGAGTTCAATAGCTTAAGCTTTTCTGATAAATCCAAGACACTCTGTATCATGGAGACCACCTAAAACGGCTCTGCTTGTCACTTTCTGCAAATGGATTTTATACGCATCGGTCAGAAAGTTCCAAAATGAACACTAAGCTTACTCATTTGATGCATTTTCTGCAAATTCTATAGTCATGCTCTGCGGCCTATCATGTACTTGCGCCCCCAAGTTTGACTCGAGGTTCCACAGAAGAAACAGAAACAAATTTAGAGGCGATTCAATATCATAGTTATGATTGGACAAGGTACCATTTACTGGTTATTAGTTCTTGAAGACAACAAAAATCCCTCTTTGGTTTCACCATCAGCGCATGATTAAGTAATATGCCAATACACATGAAACTGATAAGTAATTCACAATAGGCCATATGGTTTAATGACAAATCTGCAAACTTTGCAATGTCGAGCATTTACACCAAAAAGGGTTTCTTGTCTCCTGCTTTTTCTCTCTTTTAAAGACCAAATTCAGTTCATACTCAATAGCTTAGTACTTCTCTCTTGCCGGTGAGTTCAGCTGGGAATTACACTATCATGGCAAAAAACAAGATAAAGAATGTAAGCTGACTCAAAGAAAATTGATTTATGACATTTTGAGTATAATATGCCAAGTTCTTAACACTCTTCTAACTGTGCTACCCCACATAATTTCATAAAAAAGTAAATAGATGTCGAGTATGTTTATGGTTAAAGAGTATTCTTTCAGAAAGTACTTTTGGAAAAGCACATTTCTCTTCGAGTATGTTTATGATTTAAGAGTATTCTTTCAGATGGTACTTTTGGAAAAACACATTTCTCTCGTCATAATTATTATTCGGTTAATTTCTGAGAAAATATCTCATTTTTTATCGTAATTTTATAGGTAAAAAAGTATTTTTTTCCTTAACTCCATACAAATAATTTTATTTTAACAAAATTAAACCATAAAATCAAAACATTAAAAAAAAGAAAAAAAAAAAAAAAACAGAGGGTATTTCACACTCAAATGAACCTTAAAACCNAACTCCATACAAATAATTTTATTTTAACAAAATTAAACCATAAAATCAAAACATTAAAAAAAAGAAAAAAAAAAAAAAACAGAGGGTATTTCACACTCAAATGAACCTTAAACCCCTCAAGCCCCCCAAAGGTTATCCATAGCTGCAAAAATCCCAAAAATGACGACCAGTAAACTGTTTCTCAGACCAACCCCTGTCTCTTCCACCATCTACTCTTCCTCGTCGAGTCACTTTTTCTTCACCAAACCCAAATTTATCGCCACACTCTCTCTCTTCTCCCCCGCCCCCGCCCCCGCCCCCGCCTCCGCCTCCGCCGCTACCAACCACTCCTTCCCTTATGGCCCCTCTCTTTTTAAAGGCACCCCAGAAACTTCCAAACAGCGACGACAAGAAGATCAAACTAAACCCATCTTCGATGAATCCCAGTTCACCAGAATCTTCAACGTCGCCGCACTCCGTGTCCCTGCAAAAGTCTGTTACGCCCTCGAGTCCCGTCTCCGTGGCCATCTCCTTAACTGGCCACGTGTCCGCAACATTGCTCGCGTGCCCGGGGATGATTTGGAAACCCGTTTCATTACTCTCTTACAGGAGAATGGTAATGGTAATGATAATGATGATGATGTTGGTGGTTATGGAAGTTTGGAGGTGGGAGATGATTTGGATTTGGTTTTGCATAGGGATAAGTTAGCCAAGAGCTTTAACGCTCGTGGGTTCGTTGAGTTTAGGAATTTAGCGAGGATGTCGAGGCCGAGGAAGAGGAGAAGGAAGGGAAGGAAGGAGGAGGAGGATGAGGAGAAGAAGGTAAATTGGAGGAAAGATGAGTTTTGTGTGGTCGAGGTTGTTGAGGAGCAAAGAAAGGAAATGAGTGGATTGTTAGGGGAGGAATTTAGAGGAGGAGAGAAATGGAACGGACCAACAAGATTGTTGCTTTTGGATGAGGAGTTAGTGGATAAAGATGTGAAGGAGTTCCCTGAAGCAATCAAGGTCTTTTGTGAGTTCATTTCAATTGTGAATTCTACTTCTGTTGCTTTAATTTTTTCAAAATGTGTTGATAATGTAAGATAGAAGAGTTTTGATACATATTCTGGGAGTAGTGCTTTGTTTTGTTGGTAAAAAATTGTTTTGGTAAAGATGTTGATTTCATTTGGGAGTTTATCTGTTGCTGGGATAAATTAAAAAGCTGGAATCTGGGCAGGCCATATTTTACTTTAAAACTGTGTTAGAAAAGAGATATCATGGATTGTTATACTTGGTTGATGTTCTTGATGTAGGATAAAGATGACCTGAGCAATGTATTGTACATAAATTTAACTATTATAGAAAATTGTTGCCCAATGCTGCTTGTCGACTTTGTTTGTTCTTTGTTATATGTCATTGAAGGCGTTTCTTTACATCTTTCAGTGTCTTAAAGGTTGACTGGCTCTAGCCACTGTATGCTCTGTAGAATATCCTTGATAATTTTCCACTGTGTTAGCTTCTAGCTACTCGTTGGTCAAGGATGTTGATCTTGTTGGATTTACTAGTTTTCTGTTGTCTGATTAGTGGTTTCTTTTTCTTAATTTACATGTGACAATTATTATGGTTTTGTGTATTACCAGTTGTTTGTTTGTGGATGTATTATTTCTAATGTTATCATCTATTTCTTCAGGTTGTACTGGAAGAAGATACTAGAGAAAATAGAACACCCACTTTAGAGCTTGTGAGATGCAAGCTGACATTGTTTTATGATTATTGGCAGATGAATGAGGTATTTGAATGTGCTTGCTTTCTGTATCCATTTGAATACTAGTTCCTTTTTTTTTTCTTGCTTTTCTTTAATTGTGGTTCACATTATACTTCTATCATGTATGACAATGGTGATAGCGTACACTAGGGATTCAAATGATTATGTCGAGACAAAAAACTCATGATATGTTTGATTGAGTTTCTATCTCTTAATTTAAAGATTCAATTAAACCAACAAATTGGCCGCTATTTGTTATATAAGTTAAGAAATTATAGCACAGTTTTCAAGGTCAGACATCAAGTTCCCATGGGCACTTCCAGATTAGATCTCAATAATAGGTGCCTTGGCTTGGGTTGAAACCAGAATGGGTCGAAACCATACACATTTTTCTTCAAACTGATCAACTTTGGTTTGGTTCACTTTCAGTATCAGTTTTGATATTATTGTAACAGCCTACTGTTTTTTGGTCTCAGTTTCTCTGAAATTGAAAGCAACCTCAATTTATGCACACATCTAATCCTTAAACATTGAAGTATCACAATTTATCTATAGACCTGAGCCTCTAAAATCACATTCTTCTGTGGTGCTCAGCTGCTAGGAAAGTAGTGTTGCCCGTACCTGTATATTTGAGGGACTGGTCACACAAAAAATTGCGGCAAGTTTGAAATTTGATGAATTTTTAACTCCCATAATTACATGCAGATATTGGAGGCTTTATTACCGAAGGGTATGATTGTCCCTTCATCTTTTGAGACAGTTGGGCATATCGCACACCTCAATCTTAGAGATGAGCATTTACCATACAAAAATCTTATAGCAAAGGTACTTAGTTTAGTTCTAATTGCATTTTTCTTTCCAATTTGACTACGTGCTGTTGGTTTGAGAACTAAATTTAATATCTGACGTCTAAAGAAGGCTTTCCTCTTTTTTCAGGTAGTTTTCGATAAAAATAAGCCAAAAATACAAACGGTTGTGAATAAAATTGATGCCATTCATAATGACTACAGGACCATGCAGCTTGAGGTTCTAGCTGGAAATCATTCCCTTGTAACCATTGTAGTTGAGAATGGATTGCGATTTATTGTTGATTTGGCTACAGTGTATGCTCTCCGCTCTTTTCAAACTAATAGAAAATTGAACTGAATTTTTCTAATATCTGTTTCCCCAGAGTGAGTGATAATATTATGGTTTGACCTAAAGATTGCAGCTTTCTCTTTAGCAACACAAACCTATTTAAGCAGCTTGGTCATTTGTTGTTCCTGTTCTTGAGTCAGTCACCTGAAGAGTTGTGCTGACTTGGGTGACACAGTGATAGCGTTATCTCAATTTATCTTCTCTGAGGCCTTCGTGTCACAACTTCTGTTGATTATGGAATTATCTGTCAAAGTGATATCAGAGAGCATAACTTGTTAACTTTTTTATAATCCTAATGTTGTGTCATATGTATATCCATCAGGAAAACCAATCTGGTAAATGGCATGCTACACACTAAGATGTGATTTATATGACCATATATCTGAGTGAAGTAAAATCTGTGTCTTAATATGATGTGTCAACTACCTAAAAAATTAATCTTTACTAATTACAGGAGAAATAGAATTGGCAATGATCTTATGAATCCATCTTTTTATGCAGATATTGGAATTCAAAGCTGGCAAGTGAAAGACAAAGGCTTCTGAATGGTTTCAATCACAAAGATGTTGTTTGTATGTTTCTATCTTGGCCTTATTACTATAGTACCTAGCAGATAATCTACACTCTACCATCTGTGCCTTATATATGTATATATATATATGTTCTCTTATGTGATTCTTTGACTTCCTTTTAGCTCTCTATGTCTTTTAAATTTCTTCATAAGTATTGTAAATGAGCAATACTAGATCCTCACGTGTACATTTTTACTTTCTTTTTTCTGCATTTGACAGGTGATGTTTTTGCTGGTGTTGGTCCAATTGCTATATCTGCAGCAAGGATAGTGAAACGTGTATATGCTAATGATTTGAATCCTTATGCAATTGACTATTTGGAGAGAAATAGTGTCCTAAACAAACTTGAGAGAAAGATTGAGGTTTAAAAAGAAACTTCAATTTAAGCATTATATTCTGATGGTTATTTTCTTTAATGGTTAATAAGGAAGTATCTACTACTTCTTTAAATGATCTTGTGTGTTGCTTTTTAGGTCTATAACATGGACGGACGGAGGTTCATTAATGCCATGTTTGCAAGTGAAAAAGCTCAGTCCATAACACAAGTGATTATGAATTTGCCAAATGATGCTGCAGAATTTCTAGGTGTGTTGCAGTACTTTCTCTTTCTTTTTACCCTTGTGAGTAAATTTCAGAGTAAGAATTGCTCTTATAATCTGGTAAATTCTTCAGTCACAATTTAAACAAACAAAATTCTTCGGATCAATGATTAAAGACTGCATAAAAATTGTCTTAAGAATTTACTAGTAGGATTTCTTGAAGTATGGGATGGTGATCTAGTCTAAATTTTCGTTGAAGTATTTATAATTTTTACTGGAATGAGGGTATGAAAATAACAAAGATTGGTCTAAATTTTCAGACTTGCTAAGTGCTAGTTCTTAGAGAGATTAGGTGACATTATGGACCATTGAGCCTAGAATAGCTTATTGGAACACATTCATCATTTTGGATGGGCACATATGAGGAAAGTTTGATTACAGAAAGGATTGACATCTTGTGATGACTATAACTGTCAGGCAATGTAAAATGATCGAGATAATTTAATTCTGAAGTTTATGATATTGGACCATTTTATTCTAAGTATTGACCTCTCTCTCTCTCTCTCTCTCTATGCTTTTACTTGTTTGAGCAGATGCTTTCAGAGGAATATACACAGATAGTCCCACGAATAGAAAGCTTTCCTTTCCAATGATTCATGTTTATGGATTCTCTAAAGCTCGAGACCCAGAGTTTGACTTCCACGAGGTTTAGTGCCTAATCACTCTATGTCTTAAGTGTGAGATTTTATGTGTAAAGAGGATTGAATATTAACAGAATGTCAAGCTTGCTGCTTCATTTCTTTTTCCCCTCAAAATTTTATATATCTACTTTTTTTTTTCTCCATTTTTCTGTGTCACTGCAGCGCATAAGAATCGCTTTGTCGGAGGTAGCCGTTAATGTAGAAATGCGAAGGGTACGACATGTTGCTCCAGGAAAATGGATGTTGTGTGCATCATTTGTCCTCCCTGAGAATGTAGCATTTGCAAAAAGATTGTTAGACATGTAACTAGATGACATTTAAAGCTGAGATTGGTCATTGCTCATAAGCTTAAAAGCTTGTATTATAACATTAATTCATTTAATTGTCATAATGTAATTTTCCCTTGCTTGATAGTTGTATTTCCCGTACTCTCCAGCTAATTCACCAGTTAAGGAAATTGCAGAGTTGTTAGGATCCTTAGAGTAGATCAAGAAACTTTATGCCATTTTGACGGCCTCTTTTGTTTACACCTAGGCTATTTTTGAGCGTACCCAGCTACCTGCTTTCTGACTATGGACCATCCTATACTTTGAAGAAGAAAATTTTTTTAGGAATGATAATGACTCAGAGAAGTTAGCTAGTCCAAGGCTTTAAATTTATTATTATTTTTAAATTCTTACCCACTAACTAGTATAAATAATGCTTCCTTAAAAAGATAATGGATGATCAAAATAGCATTTCTTTAGGCCTGAATAAGTGGTAACTAGAGTTGTCAGTCTAAAAGTCCTGTGGCTGGATAGTTGGGGTTTGAACGAAGGATCTTTTATTCTGCATTGAAGGAACAATTAGAGGTTTTCAGAAAATTTAGCTTCACTTCTTTGGTAGAAGCAAGCAAGGAACAGATCATGTATGCTACATGGTATTGTGTTCAGGTTGCAGTAGTTAAGATTATCTTAATTCTTAAGCAAAGGAAGTGAAGAATGATGAAAATATGATCGTATGAAGGTGATTGAGGAAAGGAAATGGGTGTATTTGTACATGTCCAGACATCTCACAGACATAATTTGCTTTTATGTCTGTCCGAGTCTGAGACTCTGAGGCATTTGTTTTGTACTGTGTTTTTGTACAACACAACTAACAGATGATAGCGACCTCTTCATGCATCAATTACATATAAATGCTACACAACACCGAATATTTGTTGCGCAGATTTGCCCTCTTTGGACGGCCCTAATTACTCCCCCACCACAATCACCCTGTTGATCCTGTCCCTCCATTAAAATATTACTGGAACACTTGTACTATATCTATATATGACAGTAAGCAGATCATGTACTGACAAAAGCCTCTCTGTGGGGCTGCTGCTTCAGGCCAAAATGTTAATGCTTAGTGAGAAAGTGAGACTCTCTCACTCTCCCTCTATTTGTCTTTGTCTTCCTCTCTCTCTCTCGGAGAACATTAAAAGACAGCAAGCAAATGCGAGCTTGAAATCTCAGTTGGGATTGTGATCTATATATACAATATTTGTTTTACATGTATGTATATATATCTTCTCTGTGTGGTCCAGGGGAGAAGGGATCTTTTGCTATGTTATCCAAGAATGTTTAGATCTTTCACAAGTTGCATAAAGCCAGAGCTAACAGTTACTCTAACTTGCGGTTTCCTTATAGCAACTCTAGGAAACAACAACAATGCTTACCTACCCTCTCATGGGTCATGTATACCCCATGAGCCCACACCATTTTCTTACTTTACAACGAGCACATTTCTAACTCCAGACTTTGAAAAAATCAATCACTTAAGTAATCAATTTCAATTTCTTCTCCTAATATAAAAATAATACGCGTTCTTGACAAAACAAATTACAAAGACATAAAAATGGTGCCAAGTGCCAAGTCCCAGGCAAGTTTATTGTTTAAAATACAGCCGCATCTCAACCCAAGGCAATTTACTATTAAATTCAAGGCTGAAATCCCCGAAGGCTAATCATTCCATGCAGGGCACAATCTGCTTCCCAGAACCCTAGAATCCCACCATGTTTGTCCAAACACTGCAATCCCCTTACACGTGCCAAAGTACTCATCCCCCAGCCGCCCCGTCCACTTGCCACGTGGAATCTCCATGGGGACCACATATCACTATCCATCTTTTCCCAGATTCCCCATATCATAATTCATAACCTATCTAGCTTCATCATGATCATCCCCTTCCACTCTTTGTTATAAACTGCATGTTTGATCTGGACTCTAGACAAGATCAGTGGCTTACAAGAAAGGAAACTGGAGATCCCCATGATCTTATGTGGCTCCTCGCCATTGGTTGAATTTGTTTGAGGACGGCGCTACTCCTCCCGACTCACCCTATAGCCTGGCATTTGTCGGTTGGGATGATGTTGGTTTGGTCACAACTTTTTGGGTTCAATTTTTCAATCAACTATGGTAATAGCACAGGAATTTGATAGTACATTTTATGAACCGGACGCATTTGACTGGTTAAATGCACATAGCTAGTTTAGTTTACTTTAGTTTGGCTTAAAATTCATGCATTCATATTTGATAAAAGTGGACAGAAATATGCATAGAGCATGGTTGGTTTCAAAGTTAATGAACACAATTATGAATGCGGGGAGGAAGGGAATCCAAATCGGATTGAATTGAATTAAATTGCATGTGATGTGAAAGGCAAAACCAAAGTAATGACATTGGCAAATCTTGGCTAGATGCCCAGTACAACAACATTGTTTTGTTCATGTGATTAGACTTGAGGGGGATTCACCATCTAGAACGTCTAGCATGATGAGTTTGACGAATTTTCACAACCCTTACTATACAATAAAGTATATGATGCCATTTACTTCTTTTTGATTTGCTTTATTGTTAGTTGCTGTTAATTAAAAGTAATTACTCTTCTTAACTCATGTACAAGAATACCCATTTGACAGATTAATATCTTGGAAAGAGTATTAACAACACTATTAAGCTACGTTTATATTTATAGAGAGATGGAAAGAAAAGAGAATTCCTATCAAATCAAACCATATAGGGTAAATTAATTTGGTCAATGTTGCTTTAGGATCCTATCAAATCATCTATAAGTTAAGTGCTCAAGTAGAAGAAAGGTACGTATAAGTTGCTAATCATAAATTTAAGTTTAATTAAAGGGTTTAATCTTACACTTAATTGCTTTCTTTGATTGATCATTGTGTTTACCGATAAAAGGTTTCAAAGACTTAAACTCATGATGATGATTAGGATGTGTTAATAACTCAATCAAACTATAATAGAAAGAACATGCATGTATAAATACAAGTTTTTTCCATGCATACAAAACCCTAAACATGGATGTGTTAATTGATTAACTAACATTCAGAAAGGAACTATTCGACTGTGATCTTATGCACAAGAGATTAATTAATTAAACATGCTTAATTAGTGTCCAAAAACATATATATTTAAATTAGTTTGTCAGAAAGGGAAATTCCAAAATTAGAAACTAGGAAGATCAAGCGTTTCTATTTTTTAAACATATGTTTTCATTCCAAAGAAAAGCATCAACATAGCTCTTCACCAACCATCTTCATCTTCAAATCTAACTTTCTATGATTTCTCTATCAACTTGCACATGGTCATAGACTCCTCCATGAATGATTAATGTTCACACAGTTACTAAAGCAAACCTTTATGTCCCTAATGATTTAGTCATTTTTACATATGCTTATGTATATTTGCGTTAAAACTGAGAGTACCTATATATAGTTTAATGTGCTTATATGCATAGCTAATATTTAGAATTATGAAACTATCTTTATACAATTAATGACTCCTTGAAACTGCTTTATATTGGTCAACTCAATTAAATTGTAAAATGATTGATCAAGGTAAGAAATTAACTAAAGTTTTGCAAGGTGAAGTTAGCTAAAGTTTGGAAATTAAAGATAGCTATAGCAAGCTTGATAGCTTGGTTTTTACATACATATATATGTACTTATATTTAATTAATTAGTGAGTAAGTATTTTAGTGTTGAAAAATTAATAAAACCCTTTTGCATATTAATTCCATGAACTTGGCATAAAAGAGACAAGAAAAAAGTGTTTTTGGGAAGTAAGGAAAACATGTTTTGAAAAAACGATTAACAAATTAAGGGAAGAAAACAAAGAACTAAAGTAGAGAGCTGAAACCAAAAAAAAAAAAATCTCAAAACCTGGTAGGTTTCCTCTATCTCTCTCTTTCTTCCTTCTCAAACATAAACATATCAAACTAAGTGCTCTGATCTCTTCCACTTTAACATTCTTTTACTATTATTCTAAACGAAGAAGCTCAAAAATTATTATAAGTATTCTCTCGTTTTCTCTTTTTGTTCGCTTTGTTCATGGCCACATACAACAACGCTCTGGAGCCCAGCATGGTCTACATTGCAGCTGAACACGAACCCAAGCCTGAGGGTTCCAGGAGCAGACGAAGAAAACCCAGCAAAGGCGCCACTGCTCAGAAGAAGAAGCCCCAGAGGGGGATGGGAGTGGCTCAGCTTGAGCGTTTGAGGCAGCAGGAGTGGAACATGATGACAGGGATGTCTCCGATGTCCCCATTGGATCATTCTCTCCATTTTCAGCCCCACTATGCCGTGGCCTTGCCCGAGCCGATTCCGAGTTTTCCAGTGATGCACGGAGCTGTTGGGGCTTGTTGTGCTGGTGGGTCGGGTCTGTATAGCCCGGATTTGAGGGTGGTCCAGGTTGGTAGCAGCATGGGCAGTTTGGTTGAGACCTCGAAAGAGCTCTCTTCAATGCCAAAGATGCAGCAGCAATGGCCTATACAGGTGCCCCATGAACGCTATGAAGTTTGCTTGAAGGTGGCTTGCTTTTCCTTTTTTTTTTTTTTTTGGTTCTTATTTTGTTTAATGGTTGTTGTTTAAATATGTTTTTTCCGTTTGCTTCTCGAGAAAAGAGTGCAGGGAAAAGAAATGATATATAGAAGGTTTTTGATCTCAGCTCGCTAGGTTATAGATAGAGTTGTCAAGTTATGTGTAACGTTTTCGATCTCGGGCAGGTTAATATATTAGAAGGTTTTTGATTGATCACAGTTGCGATTTAGGTTTTGATCATGACGAGGGCATAAGCCGTTTGATATTTCAGTTTTATTTTATTTCTTATTTTCATTTTTGTGTGTGGTTTCCATGAAAACATGATTGTGATGAGTTTTATGTTTTGTTTCCTACTTAACTAAGCCTAATTATAGAACATGACAATTTTTCTCTTAAGGTCACTTTACAACTATAATCTACTTCTTGCATGGTCTTTTTATGCACAAAGTGGTGATCATCACTGAAAACATAGATGTGTTTTTCCTATCTTTTCTTTTTGTGTGTAGCTTTTGATACGGGTTGTTTTTCTTGTAGAAGAAGCGCTTTAATGGGGAGAACATGGGATTCAATGGTGGGAAAGATATGTATGCAGAGATTTCTCCGATCAACCATTCTGAGATCCTTGGATTCAATCAAGAAAACAACATAAACGTGAACATGAACTACTTCAACGGAGGGATCAATGATTTTGGAGTTAGGGCAGCAAGGAGTGCTTTTTATGCTGGTCAAAGTCTTACTGAGGTTAATCCTTCAACATTTACTCAAAAGCAAAGCACTGACTATGTAGTATTTACCTATTAATTAGTCTTATTTGATCATAAACCAGCATTATTATTTTGTGATGAAGTTATACTGTCTTCAAGTCTTGATTTGGAGTGCAAAATGGGGTTTTGGCAGGGTGTAGAGGTGAGGGCAGTTCACAGGAATGGCAACACAGAAACTGGTAGAAGTGTCTTCATGGAGTATGAATTTTTCCCTGGGAAGGGTGGCATAAGCTCTTCTTCCAAGGAGTTGGAATTCCCAGTTGCAGAAGTTTCAGTTCCAATTGGTGGTGAAGCTTCTTGTTTTACTAGTAATGCAGCTTCTAATTCTGTTGATTTGTCTCTCAAGCTTTCGTATTAGATGCAAAGAAAGATTTCTGTTTTTGGCTTTTGTTGCCTCACAACATGGGTGTAATATATTTGAACCAGATCAAAACTACAGCTTTTTGTGTTTCCCTTTTGTTGTTTAACTCGTAATCTCCATCAAAATGGTGAAATATACCTTATGATTTTTGGAATATCTGAGTCTTCTCTTCCTCTCTCTCTCCCCGAGATAATTGTGTCAGTAACTGTAATGTAATTTTCTCAGCTTTAATGATCTTACCATTATTACTTCTCATCTCTGATCTACCTTCTTCTAATGAATCTTTTCTGGGTCTGGCTTAATATGTCAATAGAAAGCTAGCTTGTTATTAGCTAGGCACTTTGTAGAGTGTAGAAGTCACCTATACTTGTCTAATAAAGAATCTTACAATTCATTCACTTTGGTCTTTGGACCCAAAAGAATAAGATACATGTATATTGTTTGGCTGCCAAGATTAATGGGGGCTGCAAAAAGCTCATATCTTAAAAGCCTAAGCAAATGCAGCCCCGCAAATCTCATTAAAAAGGTGCTCACTTCTTTTTCTTTATTAAAAATTTTCTTGCAATTCTAGGCAAGATGAAGTATATATCCCTTTAGAGGAAATGAAATTACTTTGACAGATGGGACTTAATCTGTGAACAAGTGAGAAAAACTGTGTTGGACATGAACTTCTTATCTATTAGGCTGGCAAAAAGATCTTTTTACTGAAACCCTAGCTAGCTAGCAGCCCTCTTTTTATCTGACTCTCTTCCTCTCTGATAAGTCTGCAGCTATCTCTTAATTGTTTTTACTAAGAGGGATTTCCCTTCTAGAGTCATTTAACATCTTTTACGAGCTGAAACACAAGTAAGCATCCCTGCTTTCTGTTTATGGGAGCCAATAAAACCTTTTAAGCAGAGCTTTAAAAAACGTGAAAAGGGTAGATAAAAAAGCAGCTAGCAGCCAGTAAGAAAGTATAATACCTTCTTATAATTAACGACACGGGTTTTGTGATCAGTGAAAGAGGGCAGCTTACGAGTACAAACATGTACATGCCAGCACCAGCTAGCTACCAGCAGGCCACGACAACCACACCACACTGTAAATATCTGTAACAAGCGGATCCAGTTCATGCTTTCCCTTTATTTTTTTATTTCTTTTTCCATTTGAATAACTAATTTAACTTAGTTAATTTGCATATAATATATCTAGTAGGTGGCTGGAGGGGAAACTAAGTAATGAATTTATTGAAACACAATATAGGTGTTGGGATTGTCTATGGCCTACGCACATGAGATTTTAGGCAAGACCTTAGAGGTTAGTTAACTTTACTTTCGGAATATTTCTCTCAACCCCCCATCAAATGTTTTAGTAAACCAAACACCCCACTGAATCAAAACTAAAACAAAACCCCAAAATCATAACTTTCATTAGTCATATTTAACAGTATTATAGTAAAAATTCAGGATAATTAGATAATAACCCCCATAATCATAAAATAATATAAAGATCCATATTTTTGGTAATTCTTTGAAATTAGTTAACATTTTGAGGCGTTATCAATATTTTATCAACTAAAATAAAAAATAATATAAATTCTTTAAAACTTAAAAAATTTACAAAAAAATAATAAAGATATATTTTATATACTAAATAATATTTATAAATCTAAACAATTTACTAAATAATTTCACTATTAAAATTATTTAGTTTTTAGTAAATTATTTACTAAAATTTATTTACTTAATTTACTAAAATTATTTAATAAATGAATATATTTTAATTACTAAATATGTTTTATTTACAAAATAATATTTATAAATTTAAATAATTTTAATAAATTAAACAAGTAAATACCCCATTTTATTATGTCAACATTTGATACAAAAGCTAGTTATCAAATAAGTGATTAATTTTCATTAAATAAATAAAATAATTACAAATAAGTGTTGCTAACTTATCCATTAAAATATAAGTAAATAAATAATTTTTTAATACTGAGGTATTTTCATATTAAATTAGATTCATTTTTTTTTAATTTATAACCAATTAACAAATTGATAAATTCATCAGTGTCTCACTTATCAGATATGACCAAGTTAACAAATCAAATTATTTGATCATCGATTATCTTACTGCATGACTAGGGTTTGCTAACTAGTCATCAAGAAGAGATCAACAAAAACACGTTGAATAATAAAAATTATTTTTCAAACTACAATTAGTACATGAAATATATTTTTGTTATTTAAATTTACTAAAATTATTTAGTTTTTAGTAAATAATTTACTTACTTAATTTATTAAAATTATTTAATAAGTTATTTAAATTTATAAATATTATTTAGTATATGAATTATATTTAGTAATTAAAATATATTTTATTTATTAAATAATTTTAGTAAATTAAATAAGTAAATTAAACAAGTAAATTTTAGTAAATAATTTTAGTAAGTGAAATTACTTAGTAAATTATTTAAATTTATAAAAATTATTTAGTATATAAAATATATCTTTATTATTTTTTTAATTTTTAAAGATTTTATATTTTAGTTAATAAAATATTGATAATACCTTATAATATTAATTAGTTTCAGAGGATTATAAAAAATAAAAATCTTTATATTATTTTATGATTAATAGGGGTTGTAATAGAATTATCCTAAATTTTTATTATAGTACTGTTAAATATGATTAAGAGGTTATGATTTTGAGGGTTTTGTATTAGTTTTGATTTAATGAGGTGTTTGGACTATAAAGAATTTTTATTGGGGGGTTAAGAGTAACTACCCCCTCTTCTTTCAGCAGTTATCCAGATGTGTGCCCTTCCCGGTCCTCTCGCATAACTCAGGTGTGATACGAACTAAACTGTCTCATGAGTACCGCTTTAATGGGTGAAAACCCAATACTTTAATCCCAAGTGGTACCTTCCCATCATGTGTGTCAGCCAATGGGGGAAAAAAACGTGGACGGCAGGATTCGAACCTGCGCGGGCAGAGCCCACATGATTTCTAGTCATGCCCGATAACCACTCCGGCACGTCCACTACTTGATTGCTATAGATTTCAATATAAAATAGAAATATGAATAAGTTTTGCAAACCTAGTAAATTAAACAAGCTTGAGCAATAAGCAGCTTAATAAAGCAATCCACTATTAGCACTATAATATTGCACTTCATTTATGAATTAATTTTTTTATTTACTTATGTCATCAATTCATTTTTACCATGCCTTTCGTGGAGTCGACCACATTATCTAAACATGAAAGAGAAATGAGCATCCACAAAACGATGAAGCTTAGATAAAACTAATGACGTTTTTATTTGATTTTTATTATATATATATATATATATATATATAGATATATATAGCATTTTCAGATTCTCATTAAAAAAAGCTTTTTAACAAGGAGAATTGACCAAAATAATCCAAATTGAGGGGTCCTTTAAAAATAATCAAACCCTAAGATTTCTTTGATTTTTCTACCTATTTATAGTTTTATGACCATTATCCCCCTCTATATATAATATATAAATACATCTTTTATTCTCTAACACTTTTCAATTGAACTGTTATCAGAATTATCTGACCATCACAGAAATCGTCGAAAAGTTATCTGAAAATTTGTTAGACTTGTCGAACCATCACCAGACTAGTTGGACCATTGCCGGACTCGTCGAACCGTTACCAGATAATCAGAAAATTGAGAGAAAATGAAGGTAGGGGTATAATTGTTATTCATCTGGATTTAGTTAAGTAAATCAAAGAAAATCAAAAGGTTGGTTATTTTTCAAACACCCCTCTCATAACACAATAATGAAAATACTACTAACATTTATGACAACTCTATTACTATCTTAAATTACTTGTTTTCTTTGGTTTTAAATATTATAAAAATATAATCAAATTTTTGGATGTGATTTACAATATAGTTAAATTATAATTTTTTCTTTTGATACATTAATAAATGTCAAGTTGTTAAGTAAAGTGTTAGGTTAACGAGGAAAAGTTGTTTAACTTTTATCGAATTTTACTTGAAAATTAAATAAATAAATTCAACAATTTCTTAGATTATAAAAAAAGAAGTTAAAATTCACAACACCCCTTTAACTTAGTTTTTTTTTTTTTTTTTTTTTTTTTTTTTTTTTTTTTNATTCAACAATTTCTTAGATTATAAAAAAAGAAGTTAAAATTCACAACACCCCTTTAACTTAGTTTTTTTTTTTTTTTTTCTTTTTTCTGGGGGTATGTTGTAATCTTGTTTTTGTTGGTGTATCGCTCTCAATCTGCAACAAAGTCTACGAGGTCCAAGTGGAGTTAGTCCAAATCCAAACATAAAAAGACTACGAAAAGATTGGGCCCAGATCCAGCCCAATTTGATCCACAGCTTACAGCATCACAACGCCATCTTAGAACTCTCTCTCTAGTCTCTCCCTCAAGCAGTCACACTCAGCGACTACCCAGTGTGATATCTAAAACAGTCGCCAATCGATCCATTGGAGCACTAAAGCAAACACCTTCAACGCAACACAAAAGCTTAATCTTCACTTTCTTCTTCTAATTTCTCACCAAAAAATTATGAATCTAAAACAAACCCCACCCGATTCTGATCACCCTCACCTCCCGACCATCAAGATCCACCACCCCACCGCCGCCACCACTCCCTCCGCCACCTCCGCCTCCACCCCCACCCCCACGTCCCTCGCCCGCCGCAAGCTCGGAGTTGCCGTCGACCTCTCCGAGGAGTCCGCCTACGCCGTCCGCTGGGCCGTAGACCACTACCTCCGTCCCGGTGACGCTGTCGTCCTCGTCCACGTGTCACCCACCTCCGGACTTTACGGTGCCGACTGGGGCCCGCTCCCTCACAATGAGAGCTCCCCGAACCACGCCAGCCAGGATGAGAGAAACAAAGAGCAGCGGCAGAAGCAGATTGAGGATGATTTCGACGCGTTTACCGCTGCGAAACTGGGTGATCTGGCGAAACCCTTGAAGGAAGCTGGGTTCCCGTTCAAGATACATATCGTGAAGGATCATGACATGAGGGAGAGGCTGTGTTTGGAGATTGAGAGGTTGGGTTTGAGCGCGGTGATAATGGGGAGTAGAGGATATGGTGCTGAAAGGAGAGGGAGTGATGGGAAGTTGGGAAGTGTGAGTGATTATTGTGTGCATCATTGCGTGTGTCCGGTGGTTGTCGTTAGATTTCCTGACGACAAGGACGGAGGAGAGCCCGTGGTCAGGATTAAGGAGCCGGAGCTGGAGGACGACCACGAAGAGGAGAAGCTAAAAGGTTCTTTTTTTTTTTTTTGAAGAAAAAATATGATCTTCTATACCTATTTTAATATTCTGTATTTGGCTTTTGCGTTTTCTAGGAACATTAAGTTATGGATTATTTTGATGATGGATATGTAGTGTTTGTTGGTGATTTATATTAGAGGGTGTTGCTAAGTTTGAAATTTTACTACTTTGATTTTCTTTTGTTGGTTAAAGTTATTACTGTTTGAGAGATATTTGTTTTATTGGAAATGAATTATTTTTGCTATTGATATTAGTATTATGCATTGGATGACTGATCATGGGACAAGGAACGGGGAGTCTAACTATTTGGGTACTGTGTAGTGTATAGAATTGTATGATTGTTGGAGAATGTTTAAGCTTGCAAGGTAGTGTAGCCAAGGATTGAGCAAGATGAAGGTCTAGGGTTGTTTAAAATTCCTTGCAAGGAAACTTTTTTTTTTTAGTTTTGTCTGTCGAAATATCTGTTGGATATCTGTTTGTTATACTCTAATGGATTGAAGTTCTCATGTTGGAGGGTTTTAGTATTAGTGAGAAACATGCATTGGAAGTAGAACTTTCTGGATTCAATTACTGGGTGTACTAGACTGTTTTAGCGAAGTTAGAAGATGACCATGGTGAAGGAGTCTTATTTGAAGCCAGTCATACGGCTATCTAGATATGTTGATATATATATATATATATATATATATAGTCTAAGTCGGTTCTCATGAAGCATAATTGGTTTCTTTTGTCAGATAAAGAGTCTCATTAGTAGCAAACCTACTGGGACATCACTTTTTAATAGATTAGCAGTTCTTCATCAAACTGAAATTAGTCTTTTGCAGAGCGTTAGTCATGATAACAGTAGCATTCAAGTCTTTTTGGATTCATAGTTATATATCATGCTATTGGTTGGTTCATTTTGAAATTTCTTTTATTGATTGAAAGACACTCTTAGAATTGCCACCATTCATCGGATTTTGTAGGACAATAATGATATAATCTGTTTGAATCAGTGTCCTGTTTCAAAATCAAGTATTACCTCTTCTTTTGGCCACAATTTTATTGTAATGTGAGAAGACATAAGAATAAAAAGATTAAGATCTCCTGTTCTTTTTTGCAATTAATATAGAGACTTGGTTCATATATTCATTTGCTTCTTAAAATGTATGTCTTGAATCTTCTTAGGAATGGGCCTGGTAAGATTTATGATTGAAGGGCCGAATTCTTATAGCATCATAAGCATGTAGTATATAGATCATAGTGCACCCTCCATTAGGAATTGAAAGTGTCTATTATTCTATTATCAATATCTTTTTCAACTGACTGAATTCTGTAAACTACAATGAGCGCAAGTGAATTTGCATATCTTTTAGAAGTTTGCGGAAATTAAAAGTATTATTCGTTTGGGTGTTAGTTCAATCATGTTACATGTAGCTTGGTAGTTTTGATACATGTTCTCTGCACGGCTGCCTATTTTGATATTTTTTGCATTCACTAAACTCTAAATCTCTGATTTCTTAGGGTCCCTTCTACAACATTTTTAAGGTTGGTGTGACTCCTTTTTTTTTTTTTTTTTAAAAAAAAAAGGGGAAAAGGAGATGTATGATAGCATTACATAGAGATTGCTNAAAACATTTTTAAGGTTGGTGTGACTCCTTTTTTTTTTTTTTAAAAAAAAAAAAAGGGGAAAAGGAGATGTATGATAGCATTACATAGAGATTGCTATGATGCATCTTGTCACCATATCATGAAGTACTTTCTTTTTTTGTGTTTGTTAGTTTAGGTGCCTCTTTTTGGGCTCCCTAATGGACTGGATTGTTGTCCCTTGGCTCTGTGGGTTGGAGTAGCTGTGAATTATGTAATTGGGCTTGTTTTTCTGTGGTCTTTTTGTCAATAGGGCATCTTTTTTGCAACCTAAGGTCAGAAAATTTATTAGGAAAGAAAATAAACAGTTTTGTACACGAAATGAGTGAGCAAGGGTTGGTGTGGTAAAATTGTTTAATATCAGTTTTGTGTTCTCTTAGGCTAGTCCTTCTTTAGTGGACTGCTTGTCCTCCCTTGTTGTGCTTTTTTCTCTAATACAGATTTATAGTTTCAGA
The DNA here is from genome assembly GCA_026212285.1 of Bursera cuneata. Classification (NCBI taxonomy): domain Eukaryota; kingdom Viridiplantae; phylum Streptophyta; class Magnoliopsida; order Sapindales; family Burseraceae; genus Bursera; species Bursera cuneata. The sequence goes on along the minus strand of JANLJB010030747.1, from coordinate 11,985 downwards.
TGCCATCTGCTGCTACCAAATTATCTACCAGCACTCTAGTTTATTTACTTCAATTTATAAGCCATTATGACTGGTTAAAAATAAGTAACAGAAAGAAGGATAACATTGAAGTGACTATTCTAATAATAACCACAGTGTTTCAAAATTCTTCAATGTTGCCTGTACTGAATAAAGGAGTCTCTCTTCTAAACCAAATGCACCCCTGAGTATCTTGCCTAGAGAGATAAAAAAGTACTCTTTTTCCCCTAAAAAATACATGTAGGATGCGCATAGAAAGAAGATTTTGGGCAGTGTCCTGGAAATTTATTCTGGTTAGTATTGCTTTGGCACTAGTTTGGGATATTATGATTTGTTGGCTTGGAATGTTCAGAAATTGACTTAAAACACATTTAGTGCTTACCGATATCTCATTGAAAATCCCATTTATCTGTAAAAACGTTTAAAATATATGGCAGAAGGAAAGTTTGAAAGAGTGAGTTATTTTGGAAGTGAAACAATGCTTGAATGCTAGTTTATCATATTAATTGTCTCTATGAATGTTTTCGTCTGAGTGATCGATCTAGTTTTTTTGCTGTGCTCCACTTAGTGTTTGTAAGACAATTCTTTGGATGGTTGACTGGTTCTCTAGTTTTTTTTCCAGAATCTATATGCGTTGCTGGTTGTAAATTTGATTGGTTGCCCCTTGTTTCATGGCAGATGCTTAGCAGGTACCTATTATCATGATTTGATCCTCTCAGTAGGAGGTATGCAATAAGGAGTTGCAACTTGAAAATCTTCATATTGCTTCCTTATTTGGCATTCAGTTGTGCACATCTTATGTCATTTGATTCTTGTTTCCCCTGTATCCGCAACAGGATTTTGTTGAACTTATTTATCTTAAACGTCATATCTATGTTTTAATATGCTGTAGGTAGCTAGATGTCTCTGAGTCTACGGGGATGAGCAGACATGTAGAGGAGTCAAATGAGATGATCGCATTGAGTGGAATCTTGTTAATCTATAAAACGTTACTGTTGTTTGCTGGACGCCCCCCTTTTTCTCTCGCAACATCCATTTTCCTGTGTGAACAATCCTATGATTGTTTTGGTGGTGTTCTTGTCTGGTTTGATGAGGCTCTTTTTATTTCTTTAATGGCTTCTGTAAAAGATGTTTCACTGTATTGTGATAATATGCATCATTTCTATGATAAAAGACTATTTTGCAACCGGTTTGCCTTTTGTGTTTTTATATTAATTTTAACAATCAGGTTTTCTGGTTGAGCTACCTGGTTGACTACAAACGTTTTTACCCCCAAAGAAAGTCGTAATATTGTTATCAAAATGAGTGTGATAAGCAAACCACGCATGATCTTGAACAACAAAAGCGAAGATCGACTGACCACTAAATGTTCGACGTGCTTTATGCCCTTCTGATCATGATGCTGATGCCTGCCAAATTTTAAGATCCTCCAATGCTTAATGATGCGACTTTCAAAGATCTTCCAAATAAAGCTTCTTTTACGTGTCGGCTTTAACGTTTACCACGACCAAGGGAAGGGAAGCAAGCACTTGGAAATTGTATTGAATGACAATGACAAAACAATCTGTCTGTCAAATGCTCTCAATAATCGAAAATAGGTTGAATTGAACTAACTTCGTTTTGAAGGAGAGAGACTCAGTTTGTATGGAGATTCAGATTCCGTTTAAAACAAATTTTAGTGGGAGAATATGTAAGGCAAGATTTCATTGTTCATATAATTGGTATCCTATGATGTATCATAGAATATTGTGGGTCTTTGCTAATGGCTATTATTAAGACTTTGTTTATTATTGTCAACAAAGTCCCACCTATATTTAGAATAATAATTATCCATAAGTACATCTAATGCAATAAGTGTTTTTGATTTACTTATTTATTTAAATTATCCCATATAAGATAAGAGAAACAAAAGTTTTATTATCCTTTGAAAGATGATCTTTTATTCCTTATTTCTTAGATTAATGGAACCAATTAATCCACAGAAATGAGTTCAACAAGCCATTAACATTTCATCAACATATACATATATTAATCTTTTCTTGGGTGCTAGAGTTTAATCCTAAGCGATGAAGTTGAATCACTTCGAACCACTACAAGTGTACCGTTCCCATTTTCAACTTGAAGTGATGTAGTTGTTAGATACTTAATAGAATATTTTTTAGAAAAAGAATTAAGAAATTTGTGTTCAAACTTATCTAAAGATGTGGGCGAAACCTAGACTTTCATCCTTATCAAGTCAAGTGCTTAAAAAATTATAACCAAAATATCTTTCTCAACTAATGGCGTTATTATAGGGCCAAACACAAGCCCTGCCTTGATACAAAATAAAAAAATCAACACACCTATCACCCACAATTCCACCAACTAAAAGAAATTGTCCTTAAACCCTTATGGGGTGGTGCAAAAGTCATGCTTTTCAATGTACATATTTACCTTAACTAACTAAGAAGCTCAACGAATGTACACTTTTACTAGCTTAAGTTGGGATTTGTTTTCTATCCTCCATTCTTCCATATTAACTTAATCTAATAAATAAGCCGTAAATTAGACGTGCAAGGTAGAATAACATGTACACGAATAATTTGTTACAATAAAGCATAAAAGGAATAATCTCGAATAAAGTCTTTTGTAAGTGTATCATGGACTCAACCATTCATTTGTAGATAAAGCAACGTGCTTGGAAATGAAAAGCAGTACAAAAAGACAGATGAGATGAGATTGAAAAGGACGACAAGGAGCCCGCAATTGGTTTCTCTGGCCATGATGGGCGGTCATGACTCATTTAAGTCATAACATCTTCCGCTTCCGCCCACGTTTTTGTGTGTTATCAATATCACAATTACCCTATCAAAATCACCCAAAACGTTAACATCACTGGGTTTAACATCATTAAGTTGAGTTGAATGCGGCTTGGAGTTTGGACCCTACTTTTTTACTGTTGTATAGTGGAGCCAGCAAAGGCATCCTTACCTCTCCCAAGAAACGAATACATTGACTTCAATAGTTAAACCTTTATTTCCTCAACTCATTTCTTCCTTTCTTCCTAGAAGCAAATATGTTGATTCCTTTTTTTTTTTTTTCCAACCACCAATTTGACATTAATTACTCAATTATTTCAGGGGCTAGAATTTTGTTTTTAGTCGAATTCTATGTAGACTTGGTCCCAAAGGAAGTAAAAGCCAAAGCAAACCATCTATTCAATGATTCAAAGGCAAGTTGTTGAGCGAATGCAAATCAAACTCTTAATGTAGCCACTAGCCATGCACAAGAAATATACAAATTAAAATTTAAGAAACCAATAATGGTTTTGGAGAAAAAAAAAAAAAGGGAAAAACGAAAGGGGCTTCTTTAATCTGGACAAAGTTGTTATGTCTAAAGTTTGGATTAGTTGTAAAAGGACAAAACTACCTCAGAATATAAGGTTAGTGGAAGGGCAATCAACGGTTCTGATCTCTGCTTAGTTGACAGATCCCGAGAATTGTGGCAGTGGCATCACCGCCGTTGTTAATGATCTGTTTTTGGAGATTTTGCAGGGACCTAATAATAGCCGTTGATCTCGAGTCGGCTTCACCATGGTGATCTTGTTGCTTAACCGTTGTTGTGGTGGTGGTTGTTGTTCTTGCTTGTTTCAATAGTCTAAATGAGCTCAAAGATGAATATGCTTCCTCATTGCCTGTTGCTCGAGAGCAAAGCTGAGAAGACGAGCAACCGATTTCATCCTGCATTTATAAAAAAATTCAAAATGTTTGTTATTTTCCTGTTTGGTTGCTGAGAAAAATAATACAAAAGGAAGGAAAAGAAAGCTTCCACTCATCCGCCTATGTTTTTTAATCAAATTAACAAAAGAAAAGAAGAACAAATTTAAAGAAAATCAAAACAAGAAAACAATAGAAACAATATTTCTGTTTTCAAAATCACATTGACCAGATCCGAAGATTTGAAGCCACAAACAGGAACAGAAAACAGAGCATTCATTAAAAAAAGAGTGAAATGAAGACAAGCCTTACGTCAGAGCAAATATCAACAAAATCTCGCGTCCGCTTTAAAGAGACCTCGTCTCCGCTGCTACTAGATGAAGAACTCGCAACTGGTGGAGGAGGAGTCGATTGTGAATCACCAGACCATGGCACAACCTGATTTTCATCATCTTCGTCCTCATCAACATCATCATCTTCATAATCATCCTCATCCTCAGTCTCATCAGCATCATCAAGACGATCATTGTCTTCATCGTCATCGTCGCCGCCTTCACTCTGATCATCTCGTTCAACACTTCTTTCGTCTTGTACTTGGCAGTGAGTAGAGGCAACGCACGTGTCGCACACAGAGACGGTCGGAGCAAGCTTCTGGCCGGAGGCTTTCCAGGGGGTTAGGGACTGACAAACGTGACAGAGAAGACTCCTGGAGTGCTTGGCTACAAGAAAATTGGCGCCGTGTACCTTCTCATCGCAGTCCCAGCACAGGTTTGCTTGGTCCGACTCGCAGTACATCCTAGCTACGCCTTCACACAGCTCACACTTCCTCATCGTTTCGTTTTCTTCGGTTTCTTCTCTTCCCTTCTCTTCTCTTCTATTGCAGTTGAAATAGACAAAGAACAGATTTTATGTCATTACCTGTACTCATTTATGGAGGCCAAACAGGCCTGAATTTTCGCGTTAATCAAGATAATTTCAAGGGTATTTTAGTCATTTCCAGAGTACAACAGATTAAATCTTCTAGGGTTTTCATTGGGTGTGCTAACGATTACCGCAACACAAACCGTGTTTGGCAATAATTTTACGCAAAACGTTAAAAGAATATTCTAGAAAAGTAATTAAAAATACGATATAGAAAATCAATTTGCAAAGTAATACTTCAAAAGTAAATTTTAATTAATGTTTTTAAATTTAAACACCATATGATGAATGAAATTATGAGTTTTTTCTTGTAAAAGAAGTAAAAAATACAGTAAAAACATACCGTACCAAGTGTACTCGTAACTTGTTCCGAAAATTTACCGTACCGTAGGCAAACAGATATGTTTCTACGTGGCAAAAGATTATCCGTGTTTTCGGTGTGAAGAAGTGATGGCGTGTACACCGGATCCGTACTCAGACCTTTAATATAGCAATTATACTGGGTTCAAAGAGAATGTGCCACGTGGACAGTCACTTATGGTAAAGAGGAATAAGTTGCGTGTCTAGCAGCAACTACTGGGCGAGCATCTCCCAGATATTTTCATGGCGATTAGGTGATGATGTGTCAACTCTAGCAAACGGGACGGCAGATTCTCCCATCCGTCCTAGGTGGACAATTTTAGTCCACACTATCGGGATCAAACCCATGTGACACGCACCTGGACTTTCCATAGGCCTCTTACGTGTAACGTGGGTTCCACTTCCCACTCTTATCCAGGCCTTCAGCCAGAGCTGCTGCTTCGCCCTTCCTTTTAATGAAAACTTCCATTATTATTATTTACTATTTTTGTCGTCATTAGCATTATCTTATTATTTTTTTATAGATATTATAATCATATCATTTATGATTGGTAAATATTTACAACCTTGTAAATATTTAAAATGAAATTATTAATTATTTAAGTTATATTTGAGTGGAATGACGCAGTTGAACATAGAAGATGGCAAAGTAACATTATCTCGATATAAACTATTATAATACGGGAAGGCATGTGGAGGCCCAAAAGACGTATGGGCAGGAAGGAACAGATTCATAGCCTTGATTGGTGGTCATGGTTCAACCCCCTTCACCAAGTCCAAGACAATATATTAAATAATTATTTTCTGGATTTCATATTTTTCCATTTTTTAACAATTTATCTCATCCGTCCGAAGCCCAGAATGGGCTCGCGTGATTACATGGCAACTTCACGTGAACAAATCCTACGTGGCACCAGCGAAATCATTATATTACCTCAAAATTAATCATTTAATTAAAAGAAAAAGAGGGAGGGGAACTTAAAAATGATGATATGGCAACATCACGTGAACTAATCCTACGTGGCACCCGCGAAAACAATATATTACCTGAAAATTGATCATTTAATTAAAAGAAAAGGGGAAAATGGTGATGTTATTATGTAAGGAAATTGGAGCCACTAGTGTGGGCATACGTGGAAGAGAGAGAAGAGAGTGGGTGGAGGAGAAAGAAGATACAACGTTCTTTGTATGGAGACTGAGGGACAGCCACAGTGTGCAACAGGTTCATGTATAGAGCATGATAATTTTATCATATCATGTCAAGTTATCGACTCGAAAAAAAGTTAGGAAGGAGAAGTGACACACTACAATAATGTGTAGTCTGCTGTGAGGTCCACACACACACGCTGCCTAGCCGTAGCCCATCACCTCTCTATTCATTCTCTTTCATTGCACTTTCATAGAATAGACCTTGCGTTGGGACTTGGAGAAAAAAAAAAAAATATATCACAAGATTATGATAATAAAAAAGCATGAACACATTAATGGCAGATTTGGAGCTTTTTTTTTTTAATTAATTTTCAATTATTCGAAATTTTTTTAGAGTGTTGGAAGAATTTTTATTTTGGGGTAAAAAATTGTGGCAAGTAGGCTAACCCAAAATTACCTTTTTCTGAAATTTTATCTTATATTTTATATTTTATTTTCAAACTTTCCATTTTCCACATTTATGGAAAGAATCCAAAGACAAAACTGTTAATAATAAGGTTGAATCCAAGTCCAAATATCCTGGACCATTTATGGGGGCCGCCCATAAGTGGGCCTTAAGGTGGCTACCAGGCCCAGATGTAGGTACCGTTGTACCGATTAGAACTTAAAATGGAGTATTTGTGAGGGTTTGATGCACAGAGCGGAATAACGGTTATGCATGGTACTGTAAAGAGTTCTATTCTTACGATATTTTAATAATACGTAATTTTTTTTCTTATTTTTATGATATTTCAGAAATGATTAGTGTTATATATACAAATTTTTGTACATAATTTTATCTATTAATTTTTTTTTCTTGATCGAAACCCTAATCTCTCCAAGTGTACGTTCCATTTCGCTTTACATTAATATATTTTAAAGAATGTGGTGACTAGCCACTTAAAATAATGCAGAACACAAGCCATAATTACAGAGGAAAATCTTCTAGAATTCGATTATATGTAGAAATTAATTATAATCCGAGAAAAGTTATATATCAGTTGCAGCATAGTTATAATTTCTTCTATTATTATCAGATTAGTCTGATCAGTACTACTATGATATATATCAGTTGCATTTAATTGCAGTGACTTGCATTAACATAGATGCATTTTCGCAGAATATGAATTGTTAAACATATTAATGGGAAGATCAGAAGGCCTTTCTCTCTTTCTAATTAAACTAAATTATATATTAACTGGAATGCTTTTTGTGAAATTCATATGTAATACTACATCATATTGATTATCTTAGAAGGTTTTGATAATTGTTTTATGATCTTGCCGAATTAGGTTATGTAGGGATGATTGTATGATTCGATTGTATACGTATTATTATTGTTTTATAGATCATTACCCAAGGGTAGATTAGCATAATTTACAACTTAATAGTGTCGGTGAAACCTACTCGGAGGGTTGCTAGGAGATTGGCATTTGGAAAGCTAGTAAAGGCTGGAAGAAGAATACGACTTCAGTTCAGTGCTGATCAGCTTTTGATTTGATGGCTTTGAAATGAGATTCTCTTCTGTAGCTAGAACTTGGCCGTGTTGAGTTAAAATTCCTTTTGTAGTACTCCTTTTATGTGGCATGTTCAAAATAGCATTTGCCTACTATTCATCAAATGTCGAATCCAAGCAACCAACTCTCTAATGAAGGGTTGAACGTGAGGTGATCTCCAGCTTAATGTTGTTGCACACAAACTAACACACAATCAATCATTCAATATTGCAGAGTAGCAAAATTTAATCCTTTTATGATAATCATGAGACCTCGACCCCTTGAACTGTTTTGAGTTCATGATAACATCTGGATCACATCAAACTAATAGTATTTAGAAAAAAAAAAAAAAAAAAAAATAGAGGGAACCATGAATTCGAACCAAATTGTTAGCTAGCCTCAATTCTGCAAACTTCGTATAATGGCATATGAATTATGTTATGTATATGTTAGAAATTAAAGCTCCTCATCGTCAGTGAAGCAAGCAAAAAGAATACGAGTAAACATGAAATATTCATGAAGTTTTATTTATTTAAGTCATGACTCTTAAAAGCCTAAAACACATGACAGGTACATCTTAACTGAAGATGGCGTGCTATGACATGCATGGAGAAGATGATTAATTTCTCAATAATTACAATAATAAGAGCATCGATGATCATAACTACTGAAAAATTAAAAGTAAATCGAAACAAGCATACAAGAGAGAGTCTACATATAATATACGTCTTTCATCATATACTGTGTTGATCCATCCACTAAACCTGGGCTTAACCTAACCATGAGAATGCAGAACTCCATTTGGTTAAGAGCACCATCGCCATCGAGATCACCTTCGCTCAGCATGCAAAAAATCTCATCATCCATCATTTCATCCAACCCCAGAACACAGCTGTTCCTTTTCAAGCTCTCGAACGTGATGAGACCCTTGTCACAATCCATCAGCAAACGGAACCCGTGGCAGAGCTCGCAGATAAAGCCTTCAGCTCCTAGTCTGGTGATCATGGAAGGAAAGAAGTCCTCGAAATCCACTGCGTCGTCTAATAGCAAGGCCATAATCCTCAGCTACTAAGCTACCTGTACTAGTAGAAGTACTGTACGCTGCAAGAAGCAGAAATGAATGTAAATTGATGTTAATGGCAAGCTACGTGAATAGGAGAAGCAGTGGTGAGAAGAGAAGAGAGGATGGAGGGGATTATATAAAGAGAAACCGGGGAAGAAAGAGAGTGAGCAGGTGAGAGTCTTCGTGGAAACATCAGTGCCATTGAAGCCAAGGAATAGATATAATTAAAAAAAAAAAAAAAGATAACAATTGGGTTTTTGTGGTGAGTTTCTTGCACCTTTCATCGATGAAGACGACCTCCTTCCTGGAAGCTGCATGGGATATCCAGCTAGGTATCTTTTCCACGTTATCATAACCTATAATAACTCAATCAACCCTTTTATAATTAATTAACAAGTTAATTAATTACCTCATCTTATCATAACATACCAATCAAAGAAAAATCTTAATTAATTAATTAATTAATAGCCATACATAGCACTCTAGATAGGTTAATTTAAATATTGAAAAATCTAAGTGTGGACCTAACTTAATTAAAGTAGAATATGGCCTTAAATAGCAAATCAATCTACTAGAAGCACACAAGTCTACGTCGATTTTAAACCAATACTTTACGCTAATTATAATTACTATTAGCTAGTAAAAAAGATCCTAAAACTTGCAAAGGAGCTTTCTTATAAAGACTAATATGCAATCATGAACCATACTGTGGATTATTAATTACTGTTGTCTTTTACTTAGAATCATAATCATTATCGTTAATAATGAAATGTTGGCTTTGGCTTGGTAGTTGAAAGCCATAGCAATAGCAATCGCAAGTTGCTGTAGAGTAGTAATGAGGTTGAGGCCAAAAGACAATCAAAGAGGTTTGTGTACCTGTTTGAAAACGTTCTCAATTATTAGATGAAGTGTGGACAAATTTTGTACGATGGATAGGTTTAATTTGGGTTGGTACCACCTTCGTACCTTACACAGTAGAGATGCTCTCTCCATCCATGGCCACTCATCCCCACATGACGCGAGTATGACTTTGCATTATCACCACTACTAGCCAACTTATCATTTGCCTATTGTGCATGGTATGTTTTCTGAATTTTGTGCTGCTGTTTATGCTAGTGGAGATGCGTCTATGTCATTCATTGTTGTTACGTCTCGTTTTGAAAGTTACGTTACAAGCAAATAGGTATAAAAATCGAAGGTTAACTTTTTACATTTTATATCAAAGTGTTTCACTGTTGCTCACATATGAAAAAGAGCTCGCAAAAGCAAAAGATTTTCACATTAAATTTTTGAATAATGTGCAACATCCCTCTTAAAGTGGATGGAGACAACATTTGAAATTTCGAAGTTCGATAACGAAAATAAAAATGTGGTGATAAGGGAATTGAGGGTAACGTTTCATTGACTTTTGTTGGTTCTGAAAGACAAAAGGAAATTTCACAGCAACTTCCTTTTGGACATCTCAAAAATCAAATAGACAAATTAGCTTCAACTTTTTTACTCTATTCATACAACTTGCAACAGTTAAAAGATTTCAAAAAGCTAAAATAAAGCTACAAGATCCATGTTCCTGTATGTTATCATCACGGATTCACAAGCAAATAGTAAAGCACATGCATTTATTTTACACGTGAATTGTGATCCCTTTGAAAATGTACTCAAATTTACAGTGCATACCCACGCACACACATATTAATTTATAGAGAAATTAAAGGAAAAAAAAGGAGAATAAAATTAATTGGGGTCTCAACCTTACATAATTGTTTGCGGAGATAAATCTAAAATAATGTAACATCAAAACTTTAATGTCGATGTGTTGAACTTGAATGAGCAGGGAAAGTTCCGAAAGGTGTATATAATTACTAAATAATTAAGATGTATGTATTAGTGTGCATGGATGGTTAAGCTAAATTATTATTGGGTCACTTTCACTCTCTTTTCTTCTAGAAATTATTATAGGTACCGTTGTCGACGACTGCAATGGATGAAGACAACCCTTTCACTTCCATCTGTTAGAAATTATGTGGAAACATTATGGTAACCGGATTTCCGGAAACAGTGATTCAGGGGTATTGATGAAAGATTTCAAAGTTAAAAATCGTAATACGACATAATTGTGACATATACGGGATGGAACAGATGTGATGACGTCGTGTGTATGTGTATTTATAGATTTTTGGGAGTTTTCGGAAAAGGGGACTAAAATTAATTTTCACAGGTTCACGGATTTTTCATCTTTAGTGCCCGTTTTATGGACTTTGAGGGCCACGTGAGTGGAATATGGATGAAAATGAGTTTATATTGAGATTCCGAGGTTTCGGAATAATTACGTGAAGTTCAGAAAAGTTTGAAAAATTACGAAAACCCCCTGGATCCCAAAATCTATATAAACTGCATTGGAGGCCTGAACATTCAGCAAACTACACAAACACCCCCGATCACTGGAAATCGCTGCCTCCGGTGACCCTTCGCATTCTCGGCGAGTTAGAACCCGACACCGGTGGCGATGGAATTGTCTCGGCATGCTGAGCTCGGTGGTGGCCTCCTCTTCCTCGTCCGGTGCCAGGATCGACCGGATTGACGCAAGGAAGTTTCGACTAGTCGATCGGCGATCTACCCTTCCCAGCGACGGTAGCCGATACCACCGGTCGGGATCTCTTCGTCTCGGCCAGACAATCCCGATGGTGGTCTCCGATCGGTCGTCCGAGGTCTGGATCGTCGACAGCGAGCCCCAACAGCCTCCGCCTCCCATTCTCCGATCTGCCCCTTCTGGCCGTCGACAGGCGCCACCGTTGGTCGGAACAGGTTCTCCTCGCCGAGACGATCATGGTGGTGTCCTCCGATCTTGGTTCCCGATCGCCGATCGTCTTCTCCGGTGAGATACCGTGAATAACGGCTGCCGGGGTAAATGTCAGGCAGCCCCCGCAGCTTCTGGTCTTTGCACCTGCACCCCCATGCAGCCCGCCTGTAGCTTTGGGACTTGGCAGATTCACCCCTGCCATGTGTGATGACGTAAGGACCCCTGAAGGTTTGCAGGTTAGCAATATCACCCCCGCTTGATTGTTTATGTGTAATTTATGGATTTACGGTAACGCCCCCGATGTGTAAAATATCCGTTTAATCTCCGGTTCCCGGTTTTGCATGATTGGACTCCGTGACTCTGAGGACTCATCCGGAATCACCGGAACGTATGGATTTGCGATACGGATGAGGGATGAAGAGAGAATGAGGTCCGGGAGCTATG
>JANLJB010030746.1:5616-31141 GCA_026212285.1 Bursera cuneata | reverse complement strand
CCACTTGATACACATTTATATTTTTATTAGATATCTACAAACAAACCCACCAACCCACCTTTGTATATCACGATTTTGAAAGCCACAAACAATCAGTTCCAAACCATAATCATCAGCTGAACCAAATACCCAGAGGCTCTTGGCTCAGGCTCCACCGTCATATAAACCTCGCAGTCAAACCAGAAAGAGAAACAAAAACTCAAGAACAAAACCATGAGCGATAATCTTTTCTTAGAAACCCAAATTCCACTACAAAGAAACTACAACTCTGTTCCTTTCCCTTCGGTTCTCTCTCCAAACCCAGAAACTACAACAACAATTCCGTTCTCTCTGTCTCTTTTGACCGAAACAATCAGGACCCAGAAACCGTTTCTCGACTCTCTGCTGCATAGAACAGGGGCTGTGCTTTTTAGAGGGTTCGATGTGAAGACAGCCATGGACTTCAACGACATCGTTGAGGCTTTTGGTTGGGAGGAAATGCCCTATGTTGGTGCAGCTCCTCGGACCAAAGTTGTTGGTCGGGTTTCTACGGCCAATGAGTCTCCACCTGATCAGAAGATAGATTTTCACCATGAAATGTCTGTGGTTAGTTTCTTTTGTTATGTTTAACTTTATCTATCTAGTGCAAATTCAGCACAATTCAGTTTTGCTTTTCGATTTATTTCAAATAGTTAGAAATTATTTATTTTTATTTATTTAATTATTTATATACGAAGTGAATTCATTTAGTTTTCGTTATTGTTTTATATTCTTTTTTTACAATTCATATTCAACATTAACAATTATATTGACAAGTGAATATCACTTTTTTATGTAATAAAAGTGATTAATTGGCAAAAAGTGCTTTTATGATTAGTTTGTTGTGTGTGGAGAAATAGATTAAATTGTGTGTGTGGGTGTTTTTTTTTTTTTTTCATTTTTAATAAAAGTAAAAGAAATCGGTTTTTGAGTAGAAAATTATTTGATATGTATTTTTCACATAGACTTTCAGATAAGAAAAGTATTTGTTAAGTGTTTGGAATATAAATGGTTTTTTGAATAAATAATTTTTCAGAACGGTATGAAGATGCTTTGTACTAATCAATCTTCTTTGGTTGAACTTGATTTTTGTTTAATTTGGTGAGAGCTTTACATATGGGTTGTAGTTTGATCCTTTTAATTGCAATTCTGATACAGATTTCGTAGTTTCTAGTATTGCTTTCTCTTAGTGTTGCAATCTTTACTTTTAGACTAACCGGGCTTATTCAACAGCTTCCCGAGTTCCCATCCAAGTTGTTCTTCTTCTGTGAAGTAGAGCCAGCAAGTGGAGGAGAAACTCCTATAGTCTTGAGTCACATTGTCTATGAAAGGATGAAACACAGGTACCCCGAGTTTGTTCAACAATTAGAGGAGCATGGACTAATTTACACAGGGGTATTAGGGGAGGATGATAATCCTTCATCACCGATTGGCCGTGGGTGGAAATCCACATTCTTGACTGCAGACAAGAGCGTGGCTGAGCAAAGGTATGTGATCTGATCATGTGATAGATGATTGAGATTATTGAGATCCGTCAAATTGGTATGCATGTATTTTCTTCTTTGAATCGATAATGCATATGCATCTTTCTGTCCGTAGACAAATATTAACTGGGATAGATGGCATGATATAACTGGATAGGTATATGCATGATGCTGTAATAGACAACCAGATAATTATTGAAGACTTGTTATGCTAAAACCATGTGTTGTTGCAGGCTTGTTGTCTGGAGAGACAATCTTAGCAGGGAATTATTTATTTCTATTGCCAAATACCTTTAGCCATGAGCTGCTAATGCCCAAGATTGAACTGTTATGGTGTTCTTGTCAAAGTTTTGTAACTTTCTTTTTAGCTTCGGATTTTTCTTCCATATTATGTGGAATCACTTCATAAATATGTTTCTTGATTATCTTTCAAACAGGGCTGCTAAGCTGGGAATGAAATTGCAGTGGATGGATGATGGTGGAGTGAAAAGAATATTGGGTCCAATGCCAGCTATTAAGTATGACAAATTGAGGCAACGCAAAATTTGGTTCAACATCATCAGCATCATAGCTGGTAACACAGGCAGGAAAGATGAACTGAAAGATCCTAGTCAGGCAGTCACTTTTGGGGATGGCAAGCCATTGCCAGCCGATATCATCTATGATTGTCAGAAAATCCTTGAAGAAGAGTGTGTCGCCATTCCTTGGCAGAAAGGTGATGTTCTGCTGATAGATAACTGGGCTGTGCTTCATGCCCGCAGACCATCCAATCCTCCTCGTCGCATATTAGCTTCACTTTGCAAGTAGTCATGAAGATGCACTCTTCACTTGTGTATGCCTAGAATAAATACTAGTCCTCTATGGTAAGGAATCCGTGTTCTCTGCTTGTAAAGTTACCTGTATGTTTCTTTATAGCCAGTTTAAGCCTAGTTCACAATTCGAGAGATGAAGCTCTTGACCAATTTAAATGTATTCTCGTTCTAAAGTAATTCAATTTCATGTTTCATGGATGGTACAACTCTTGAGAATTAGTAAAGCTGGCAAGTTCTTCGTCTCTTGACATGTTCAACAGCTTCTCATACAATGGCCATAATTCGCTTGTTTTTGTTTATTGTTATTCATATCCCCTGCATGGCTCCGAGGGAAGATAAAGCTAGACTTAAATTATCAATTTATTAAACTGCTGCACTTTATTCCTGTTGGATTACAGAACCTGCTGCAGATGCTAGGCAGCACTTTCAGAAGTCAAATATTAGAATAAAGCTAGATTTAAAGCAAAAACTGTCATGATACAATGTCGGCTTCCCGTGTACAGACTCCAGAGCATTCATACGATATTGCATACAGATTCCGTCCTGTGCCATGATGCATATAAAAGAGTTTTTGGTTGGAATCAGAGATGCTTATTCATACGAATCCTAACCTACAAAATTTGAGATATGAAAACACTAAGCCAATAAAGAAGAAAATGTTCTGAAAACATCTATTCAAATGGTTCACTTGTATTACGAAGTAATTAAACCCTTCCTCAGCTACATCATGACATCTTACATTACATCAAAAATTTTCCACACAACTGAAACTTCAAAAAGAGTTGACAATTAAATTGGAACAAGAGAACAAAAATCGAAGGCTAAGGCAAAAGAAAGAAGTGACAAATAACCTATTAACACCATCCTGTAATAACTTTTAGTAGAAATCATTGCAACTATACACACCTGACTAAAAGATGAAAACAGAACAAGTCGAGTAAAGGAAAAAATGAAGCTGTAAAGGCAGTGGGAAGAAAAGAACATTGCTCCAACCTATCTTCCCTGGACAAGGCCACTAAAAACTTGGCTGTTCCCGGCTAGGGTTGCTTCCCACTCAACAGAGGACAAGAGGATCTGTGACAGAGAAATTACAACTTGCTTCATATCAGGCCGTAGGATGGGATCCTCATCTACACATTGCTTTGCCAGCATTGCCACCTATGCAAGGACATATTCCAATAAGAAATAACGAGGTGGGTCACTATATTGTAACTTGAACATGAAATTCCAAAAGCAGTAAAATTTGTTATTCTTAACATTGCAGACATAAAATTCGTAGATCTACACCAGCAACTTGAAACTTAAAAGAGTTATAGACCAAGTTCCCCTACAATTGCAAGTAGTTAAATAGAAGTTAAGAGGTGAATACACAAGGATGCCATATAAAAAACGTGTATTAGATCATAGTACCAGTCATATTCATAATTATCATGGGTGATGCTCCCAATTGTGTGATCATTTCAAGAATGAGGGCATCCTTTTTGTTTGAATTAAGGTATCGATGCAATTTATATGATAGTTTTGTCAGAAATATAAAAGCATATTCTTCAGAGAGCATTTTTTGTCAGAAAAAATGGATGCATACTCTTCAGATATATTTTTAGGTGAGGTCCATCAACAACTGTGCCTTTTCCCAACTATCACAATAGTTTTACAACAAAAGAGATCAAAAGGAAGTTAAATATACCTTGTATAAACAATCGTGCGGATACAAATCCATCATGTTAGGGTCAATGTAATCTTTCATGCCTGACATGCTCATTGAGTCAGGTACATTCCTAAGGGCTAATAACATCTGCAAATTTGCAAACATTAAAGGAACTCAGTGACAAAAGCGGCATTGGAAGTCAAATGCTTGTTTACATGAACAGTTGCAACAGAAAATTTTATATAGTATCAGATCAAAATAAATGAAAACATACACACAGTGCAAGACTTCTCACCATAACCGATACAATGTTTAGAGAATAAAAGTTTCAAGTTTTGAAGTTAGGCAGCTTAAGGCAAAGTTGCTTGGATAGATTTCAAGGTCTAGCAGAAAGTATGGTAGGGAAGTTCCTATTTATTTTTTGAGAATTTACTGTAGTGAAGTATAAGTACCACCATTGCAACCTAGGCAAGGCATCTTTTACTGCCTAAGATGAAGTGTTTATCTTCTGACATTTTCATTTTTCCCCTTCTTCTCTAAAATTTTTTAATAAGAAACAAAGTGTACTCTTGTTAATTGCAAAAAAAATTACAATAGGTAAAGTGAAAACCGATCTGTAAAGACGACATCACTATGTGCAAGGCTACCTAATATGACTAATTACTTTCAAAAAAGACACATCTTTCACTAACCCATATGGTCTTC
Organism: Bursera cuneata; assembly: GCA_026212285.1. Classification (NCBI taxonomy): domain Eukaryota; kingdom Viridiplantae; phylum Streptophyta; class Magnoliopsida; order Sapindales; family Burseraceae; genus Bursera; species Bursera cuneata. The sequence goes on along the minus strand of JANLJB010030746.1, from coordinate 26,474 downwards.
ATATTGGACTAAACATCTGCTTTTAAAATATGTAATAGCAGAACTTACAACTGATGCTAGAGAACGTCGTTCATGATTTTTTGTCACCATGCCTTCAGTTCTTATAATGGCCTCCTTTCCTGATATGATCTCAAAGAGAACAACCCCAAATGCATACACATCACTTTTGGCTGAGGCCAGGCCATCACTCAAGTATCTGCAGATAATAATAGCAAATCAGTTGAAAAGTTGAAGAACTTCGGAAGGATTTGCAGAAGCAAGTAGCCAACTGAAAGGATTATCACTTACTCTGGTGCCAAATAACCAAATGTACCAACAACTTTAGTTGCTGTGGCTTCTCCATCATTTGTTTTCCCAACAAGTTTTGCCAACCCAAAATCTGAAATCTACATGCAGGGATGAAATATGGTCAATGAGATGCCATTACATACTGACTTCAAAAAATGTAAAAAATACAAAATCAACAAGTATATCCGCTACCTTTGCCCTGAAAGCATCATCAAGCAAGATGTTGCTTGTCTTGATATCTCGATGGACATAATGAGTTTTAGTGTGTTCATGGATGTATTCAAGACCTCTTGCAGCATCAAGTGCAATCTGTAATCTCATGATCCAAGATAATGATGTATGACCTTCAAGCAAGTTGAGCATTTGCAACAGTAAGTATCATGAAACTTACAACAGGGGCAAATAGTTAAAATACTTGGCCAACCTTACAAAAGTTATATATATATAATTTTAACGAACTTAATTGAGCAAAATTCAACCAAAAAAGTAAAAATAAAAAATCAATCCCTCAAAAGACATTAAACAAAAGAAATTAAAATCAGGAGAACAAGAATAGCATCTCGAAGTGTTTGAATAGTTAAGATGTCCTGGCTAGTGTCATTTAGACTCTTGCACATTGCAATTCCATATCAGTACTTGAAGAACCGATTATCATATCACACAAAATCTGACACCAAGATCGGCCAGAACGAACACAGAATAATATATCCTTAAGAAAATACTAGTAGGAATCTTACCTTTGTTTTGAGGATCATGTAAATGGTTTTTAAGTGACCCTTTTTGGGCGTATTCATATATAAGGAAGAGCTCATCATCTGTAGCTGCATAACCAATCAATTCTACCTTGACAAAGTTTAAACAAGATAGGAGTCAACGCTTTGAATTTCTAAAAGTAACAAGCTTCACAAATTATAGAAATCAGTCATCATTCAAACCACAAATTGCATACCAGATTAGTATGATGAACCTTGCACAGAATCTTCATCTCTGCCATGAATTCTTTAGTCTTTGTAGCAGTCATCCTTTTGATAGCAACTTCCTGAAAGTATCCGAATCCATATTACTCTTGGTGTGCTGATGAAAATCACTTTCAATAATTGGGGAAATGTAAGTTCAAACAGATATGAATTACTGCAAACCTGGTTACGAAGGCTGCCATGATATACAGAACCATACGTTCCATGGCCAAGAAGACTTGAATCAGAGAATCCATCCGTTGCAAAAAGAATTTCATCATATGTGAAAACTACTGGCTTCTCCATGTCAAACACATCAGTCCCAAGAACTGCAAGAAGTAAGAAAAGAATATCAAGTCAAACAAGCCAAGCTCAAGATTGAAGAAGAAATCATCATATTGTTAGGTGAAGTAACAGAGAAGCGGTGTATGTCTTTGATAATCGCTTATGTTAGACTGCCTTTAATTAAAGAATAAAAACTATTATCTGTATCCACCAAAGTGTTTAAATGGATTCAAAGTTTGATTCATGAAAGATAAATCTTGTGAAGTCAAAAATAAAATCAAACATTTGGAACTAAATCTAACTTTGAGCAACCAATAGTTTGACCACTTCATACCTCTTGGAATGGTAACTGGAGGGTTGCTAGTAGCTTCACCAGTGGTCTTCTTATAGTCCCCAGACTTGCAACAGATGTACCTTCCTGAAGTGCAACAGAAACTTGGCTTCCGAAGAATCTGAAACTTATGAGAACTCTTGCCATCAGGATCTTTAGTAGAATTTCCTTCAGTAAAGCAGCTTGATGACCTCAAGCAGATACAAACAACTATGCTCAATATAATTAGAGCAAGCCCAATTCCTAAACCCCCGACGATCCATACATATGGCATATGAGATTTATGATCCACTTGAGTTGCTGCAAATAAACAGTTAACAACTCATTATATTTCTCACGTAATGATTTGGGAAAATTTAGAAAAATCACGGAAGAAATCGAGGAAATAATAATTTCAAAGAGGGATGGTCAGGAATTTGCAGAACCAAGCCCATAACTGTTCAGCCAGCATATTTATCATATTTCCTGCGCAATAATCATCTCTTTGTTTCAAGGTGAAATAGTATGAAGGCTTTGGCCATTAATCAAACATCGATAAACTATATAGACATCTTAATTTATATTCATCACCTACTTACTTCCTTTAATTGGAATCTTGATGAGAGGTAGTATAAAGCTCTGCTTTCTTTCTTATCAACTTACACTCATTATGTTCAATAGCTCAAAAGCAAGCAACTCATACTTGATTATAAATAGGTCAGTAAGACTTATAATTCATTACGTTCCAAATACATTTAGACCATACTGGTGATGGTTTCAAAAGTTGCTAGCTCTCGCCCACATTTAAACTCTATCAAAATCGATTAATAACATTGCTTTTTGAGCATTTGTCTTGTTAGAAACAGTTTACTTATCTCTGCATCATACCTTCAACGTCGTTAGCAGATGGTGCAGGAGCCGCAGCAGGAGGAATGTCCTTCTCTACAGGATAAGGCTCACCAGGAACTACAATATAAATCAAATCATCAAATTGGTAAAGGAAATATTCCTAGAGAAAGGAACTTTGCGCATTAAGCATTGTAAATCCAGAATGCACAACCAGTAATAAGAAATAAAAACAAGATATACATAAACTCAAACCTAGTCTCGAAAACTAATGTTCGAAGGAACAGATAGCGGCCAATTTTTTTCTTTTTTGTTTCCAACTTTGCTAGGAATGACAGAAAATTCTCTATTGACAAACTTATGCACATGAAGAAGTTTATAAGACAATATTTCATTCACTCCATTCCATATTGTCAATCATTATTAAATTCATTTCAGTTCCAAGTAATTGGCAAACATACTCACTTCCAATGCTAATCATGGAGCCATAACAAAGATCTTAACCAGAAATAAATGATTAATATCCTTATGATCCATTCTGTTTCACTTGATAAGTTTACTCTAGTTCCAAATCACAAAATTCTTCAAAATTATGCCTATATTATCATAAATTTCACAAAATTAAACTAATTAAGTTAATCAGCCATATTTTGATCCAAAATCCAAACCATCTCTACCATATAAAATCACAGAACTGCCTTCAAAAAGGAAAAAAGAAAATTAATATCTAACCTGAATTCAGTGGAATGTAATAAAGATCACCAACAGTGACATTATTAGGATTCACAATCCCATTCACTGCCTCAATGCTATCCATACTAACACCAAACCTGCTAGCCAGAGACTGCAAAGTATCCCCATCTTTCATCACATAACTCACCAAATAATTCCACAACCCACTTGAGCAACCACAGAACAGCCGCAATGACACCACTGCCCCAGCTCTAGCAATCCTTGTAGTAGTGTTCAGGAAGCCAAGCCCATCATATGCATTCACAACCACATCAGACACATACCCACCATTGGATTTCACAGTATAGGTAGTGTTACTCACATAATTCATGGTTGACAAACAAGAACAATTTTTCTTCACAAAAATGTAATCACTTCCACTCCCTTCTATGGTCACATCTCCTGGCAACACATCAAACATGCTTTGGATCACTGCAAGAGTCTGATTTGGCTGCATCTTGTATGCCAAAAACGATGTGCATACCCGAGTAGTGTCAGTGCAATTCATGGGCTGTGTGTAGGAACACAAAGACTTGATTTGCAAAACAAGCACAAGAAAACATAATAAAACCAAGAAACGTGAGCGTCCAAGACTCATCCTTTAGTTTTCAGCTATCACAATAAGTTCAATCTCAGCTTACACAAACTCAAAATGATCAAATTTGAGCTAAAGTTCAGGAAAAACAGCTAAAGATGTCTTCAAAAGAATTTTAAAAAAAAAATGTTTAGAGAATTGGTAGATTTGGTAATTGGTGTTGACGTAAGTAAAATAAGAAAAAAATAAGAAAAGGGTACTGAAGCAAATGAATGAAGAAAAGAAAATTGACGAGAGAAAGTGAGAGAAAAAATGGCAAGTGTTTGAAGTGCAAAAGTAAAGTTTAAGGGGGTTTAAAGGACAGAAGAAGAAAGGAATGAGCAGGAGACTCTTCTGAAGAAAGCAATAACATGGTAAGAAGAAGTGATGTTTAAATGTTTTGTAATGTTATTTTCTGTTTTAGTTTTTGTTTCGTTGTGTGATGTGCTGTGCTGTGCTGAATCTGGTGACAGCTGAGGGGGACTGTAAAAAGGGAAAGCGACTTTCAGACAGAGAACAGAGGATATGTTATGGAGTTACAGAACCACCCACCACCTGCAGATATTTCGGCACACACCCTGTTGTAATGTATCTAACACAAAAACAAAACTGCCCCCTGAGTTTGCTTCTTTTGTTTTCTTTCTTTTCTTTTTTATTTCATCATACAATTGAGGAAATTAACTGAGTTTAATGAAGCAAACTGCAAACTAACTAAGCTAACTACCATTGTCTTCTTCTATTTATTTCAAGAAGATATTTGGTATTCAATGTTTGCTCTATCATATCAATTATTTTTAAAATTAATCTCAAAACAAAAAATAATAGAAAATATTGACTCCAATAATAAAGACAGTTTCCAATATCTATATAAAAGATAATATGGAGAGGTTATTTAAAAAATTAAAAAAAAAATCCACGTTATATTCTTCTTTTTTCTTTGAATTAAAAAATATGCCCAAATAATAATTGAGTATGGGACGACCTGATTTTTTTAAATAAAAAAATTACAGATGGCCAAAAATAGTGTAAGGGTAATTTTGGAAATGGATATCACGAGAGTAGTAATGAAGGCTGGTCTTGGGGAAAAGGACGGGCACAAGTTGCGAAGAGCTGGACTTGACGCTGACACTTGTGTGGCTCCCGCCGATTTCTTCGCGATTAATACGCCACTCGCCTGCTAGTCGGTAAATTCTCCTGGACTTTCTTCTCTTTGACCACCTGTTAAGTGTTACCGACACTGGATAAAGGACGTGGCAATGATTCGCTACTTCTACATCCTTTATAACAAAATTATAATTAGAACTACAGCCCTTGATTAGAGTGATGGATGAAAATAACTAAAATCAATGAGTCAATTAATTAATAATTAATAATTTAAGTAACTAAAATAAATGAGTCAATTTATAATTTACAAATTTGGCTCTAAACTTATAGTTTTTTTTTTCTATTTTTTAAAAGAATTATATTAGTAAGTTAAACAATAGAGCAGGAGACAGGGAATCAAAGCTCAGAGTGGGCGATTAATTGAAGGAAAAAATAATCGGAGAGTTGGGGTTTGACTAGGTAGGGCCACACGTGGACAGGAGACAACTGTAAAACTATAGTTGCTTATGAGATCTACTAACGCCAAGACCAAAAGATACCCAAACACTTCCTAAGATCGAGAGATATCATTATTTATTTATTTATTAAATGATTTTTTATTAATTATTATCTCAATTTTTTTTAGCTCAAAACAGGAAATGGGTTCTGTAATTGTGAACATCATTTTGAGAATCCTATAAAGAAACCATTTAAAAAAAAAAAAAAATGAATAAAAGTGAAGAGAAGAGAAAGTAGTTCAAAAGAAACAATCATTGTGTTCCGTGTTGAAATTAAATTAATTTTCCCAAACAATGTCTTGGCTTTCCAGCTGAAAGATGAGTTTCTCATTATATTGCTCCTCTTGTCTTCGGCTGCTCAATTGTCTCATTGTTTGCATGCCCTTGGTTCATCAAACCATATTCTGGAAGCAACATGTAATGCAAATTAATCAACGCCTTTGTTCACATTTTATCTTACTTACTAAGATATTATAGTTAATAGTACCTTCCATATACGATTGAAGTCATCCATAAATTTTGTGTTTTTGTTTTCAAAATGATCCGAAAAATGAAACATTGAATAGTAAATCCTACAAACGGAGATCAAGTTTTATAATTCGAAAACAAACGCAACCGAAGTATTTAAGGTGGATCGAGTTGAATTAGATTGAATCGATTCGCTAGCTACGTTGAAGGAAACATTGATATATCCAATGAATTACCCACCACGCCAAGATTTTCTAAAACGAAGAAAAACTTGTCTCACTTAAATGTGGAAACCTAAACCTCTCCTTTTCAAAACAAAAGAACAAAAGATTAGGAAGGAGGTAGCTAGAGAGCAAATGAGCAATTGTCCACATCATGGGCATGTGGGGATGGTGAATTTTGTTAGCTGGAAGATTAATCATGTGACATAGAGAATAGGATAATGTTATTATAATTTCATTTCTTAAGTAAAACATGATATGATTATGGACCGCCCCCTGTAATTAATGAACTTTATACAATATAGTATTGTTTGACTACAAGTAATCAATCAATCATCCAGACTGGATTTGTGTTACAGAAATATGTTATTGGTCCACTTTCCTTATATCATGTCTATGTGTTCATTAGTTAAGAGACCCCACAAACCTTGAATCTTGTTCTAAGTGCTTTATATTTGGACAAACCGCCTTTACTTGGTACTTAATAACATGCTCCACCATATTAAGAAAGTTTAATCTAACGACAGATAGAAAGATATGTTAAAAGGTTGAATTGAAAAAAAAAAAATTGAAAATTTAAAAATTTTAATTTATCTAATTAAATGTTAACCCGTTAGGTCGTAACGGGCCAATGGCCTAATCAAAGATAGTGAACCGTTGGCCCATCCCCTTCAGAAACTGATAGGTCAATATCAATAATCGATAGGCTATCAATTTAGTTAAACAAATTAAAAATTTTAAATTTTTTATTATTTTTTAGTACATTTCTTTATCTTTTTGATGATTTTCGTAAATCTTCTATCTCGCATGCGGCCCATATGGGTCATGTGTCATGTTTGTGTTGGGCTAGATAGGCCCAAGTTTTGTTTTCAGCACCATGCAGTTGCAAAGTTATTGATTTCAATTTTTTGGTACAATTCTTTTCCAACCAGATTTACGTTATGGCAACAGACCTCTCATTCAACTCACAACACTACTGATTTAAACCCTAATTTATAATTTATTTTCAGAATCTATTATAAACTCTATAATTAACATATATTGCTGAGAAATACCATTATGCTGAGTTTGGAATTATTGAATCAATTATACACCAAAGCCATACCGGTTCCTTCCTTGAAAACTTTTTTTTTTTTTTCAATTTAGGAGAAATTAATCCTATTGATTTCTTGAAAATTGAATTGATTATGAACAAACCTCTGTGGTTTAAAAACAATTATGCAAAATTTAAGCAAACCATATCGAAGCCCCTTTTTCTTACCGTAGCTATTGATGGGAAAATTGCTGGTCAATGGAGCATAAATGGGCTTGAAGTCTTCAATAATGGGCTCTGCTTTATTCAGATTCTTGGCCCATTACAATTGCACCAGTTGGGATTTTGGACCATTGCTTTGAACTTCCTAAATCAAAGGTCTAAAAGGGCCTTTTGGATGTTACAGGATCAATATTTCCTAATTTCAATTATACACTAGAAAATAATGCTAAAAACACAAATAGGAAAATTGTGAGTCAAATGATGAGAATCTTTTTACTTTATGATGAACTCATTGCGAAAGGGCCTTGACATTCTTGATAGGCTTTATGATTAAGCCCTAATGATGTCAACTTGAGAAGCAACATTTAATTAAGGTCACCAGTATGCTTGACCCAAACTATCATAAACCAACATTTGACAAGCTAATGAAGTGCCTTTCTTTTTTTTTTTGTTAGTTCTTTTGATGATGAAAATGTGTATGATCAAATCATCAAAAAACCCTTTTGATCAACAACTTTTTTGCTTTTGATTGAGGGTCCTCAACCTCACTTTCAAAGCCTTGAAAAGAATATGATTTGTTGGTAGGAATGTAGGGAACTTGCTTTGCATATTAGAATTTTAGGTAGTTGAGGTTGCAAATAGAGATGATGTGTTGGCCCTTTATTCTTTGTTTCAAGACCTTCAATACTTCAAATTATGCCAAACTAACTTTCTTATACGTGAGAATGCAAGTTATATCATCACGTTTTATTAATTAAAAAATATATATTTGTGAGGGACCCTTAATTGGATGCATCCCTTTCTTCATGATTATTTTAATATGAAAATTAGATAAATGTCAATATAGCGGGTCATTATTATATCATATTGAGATGTATTGATATCATATCGTTGTGAATTATTGGATGAAAACTATTCATCAAAAGAAAAAAAAATTAACTTTATTCGAAGATATTTAAACGCTTGATACCTATTTATGATATGAATAATGCATAATGTTAGTATTTGGTTGAATTTTTTAACAGAATACTAGATAAATGTCAATATAAGCGATCAATCTATGATACTGAAATGTACTCATATCCTATCGTCATGAATTATTGGATGAGAACTACGTCAAATCCGTTGAAAAATTATTAACGTCGTCCAAATATATTTTAACGTTTTGGTATTTGTTTGTTATATTATTTCACAGATTTTCAAAATCTTCTTTCCGTTTTCTTTTTTTCCCTTCCCATTTGAAGTATAATTTTTGTACATGTTGTTGTGTTTTTCTAATCTCATTTTGAAATATAAAATATCAAACACATGTTTGATTTGGCTTTTATCTTATAAAACATGAAACAATTGTGAAAAATTTGATTTTTTTTGCCACAATTTAAGAAATCTAGTTGCATATATTGACCCCAAGTGAGTTATATGTTATCATCATATTTAAAAAGAAAACCCCACTTGATGAATTATAGAGAACGTTCGAAAGCATGCAAGGAAGAGTGAATATAACATTTGATTTTGGAAGTGAAAACAAAAACATTGGCAATGCTTTTCCTTGTTCTTTATGAATGTATGGTGACAACTCATTATCGAACAACAATTTTTGACGGCTCAATATGAGTTCACACTTCAATCCGAGCACAAGGGCTATCCTACATATTACCAAAAAAAAAAAAAAAAAAGAGAGAGAGAGAGATAAGTACTTGAAAAGAAAGCACTTCCAATATATCAAGATAACATGAGAAACAGATTGAAAAAGAAAAAGCATCGTTTGCCTCAAACGTGTTATAAAAATTTTCACATGCCATGTATAACATCAATTTGTCACCTTCATTTTAAAGAATTTGATATCTCTAACAACTTGATAAAGGTGTTTGCCAATTCGAGATTGATATGTATATCATAAGATTCATGTTATTAAAACTTAATTTTTTTATTTAATTTTACACACTCCTTAATAGTCATTTATTTTTTTAATCTAATTGTGAAAAGAGTTATTGAGTTGACATAAAAATATTATTTTTTAACTTCTTTTTTCTAATCATGTATTGCAATAAATTAATGACTATTAAAGAGTTTATGAAATTAAGTCAAAAAAATTAAATCTTAATAGTCTGACCCGTACCATAACGTAATGTTGAAAAAATTAACAAACTTTTTTGCTTCAATCTAACGGATTTAAATCGCCAGAACCCGTCAATTGAATTGACAAGATTAACTTTTCAATACCATTGAAATAGAACTAGTATGATTAGACTTAACTCAATCTTAAGCACCTTCAATTGGTTTATTAATTTACTTAATCTTTGTTAGTCAAATATTGCACGTTTCTTTAATTCTTTCCAAGAGGAAAAAGTTAAAAGCCTTTCAAGGTTTCTGTTCAAAACGAGACTAGTGAGGTTTGACATTATTTCCAATTTGACAAAACGATCCTGTTCCTGTTTGTTTTCAAAAGATTTGTTGAAAGTAATACATCCCAAGTTCCCAAGTGTAAAGCGTCCACCAATAACATTACACCATGTGCTTGCCTAGAAATTTTACACACGCACACACACACACACACACACACACACACACACACACAAACTCACTTTCTACTTTGCTTCCTTGTGCGCATGCTTTGTGAGGAACAAAAGGGTCTTCCTTTCCTTTTATTGTAATCTTGACTTGATCAAGAATCATAATCCATAAAGAAATCATCATTAAATTCAAAGTAACAAGACTTCTTTTGTATTCCTTAAAACCTAATCATAAGGGGATTATTCTTAACTAAAATAATCAAAGGAGTGAGAATAAAATATAGGTCTAAACATTAGTCATCTTTCGTAGGAGAAGCCCCCTGTATGCATATTGCATCATGGGTACAAATTATACAGGCCACCCAATAACTAACAACAACCAACTAAAGGAGCTTTATGGTTGTTCTCAATATCTTGCTTTTTAGCAAGCATCTTCATGCTTCTAATTATCACAATCGCAACCCAATATGCTCTTGTTTGTGTGCAACTTTGCTTTTTTCTTGGTAGCTCTAGCCCTCTTCCACTCTCCCTCTCTATCTTCCTTCTTCCAAGTTTTGATGTGATTAGATACAAGATGAGTTTGATTGTGAAATTAGAAACATACTCATGAAATGGGTAATCATTTATTGAGTGATATGATAGGAAATGACAAAAGATTGTTAAACTTCTACCTATTTTTCATCAAATCTAACAACAACTCATTTGAAGAAAAAGTTGTAGTAATCAAAACGAAATGAACCTCTCCAAGCCAAAAAAAAAGCCAAAAAACACTCACATCCTCATCCCAAGTGACCTTTATTAAAAGTATTCCATCTTGGTGTCCCTATAGCTTATGCTCTCCACATCAACACACTCTCTCATGCATTTAACATTGTTGAAACTTGGTTGGCTCCTTGAGAGAAAAAGCCATCGCGTACGCTCTACAAAAAGGCCTCTTAGCCCCATTTGCTACGGCCTCCTCTAACCCCTCTTTCGCACATGTTTTTAATAAAACAAAAGCACCAATATTCAAATGTGCAAATTGCACTCACTCTATTCTTACTCACTCATCACCAACACCAAGAAGAGGAATGACTAGGGCCATAAAGCTTTGATCCATATCCATTATTGGTAGACCCCACCCACCCCTCCTTTATCATCATCTCATCAAAATTATAATTCATATGATCATGATCATGTTCATGATCAAATCAATATCTCTTTTGGTGATATTGATACATTCCCCATATCTCCTTTTTCCATGGCTTTCTTTTCATAGTTTTTTCTTCCTTTCAATTGATTGCCCCATCACTTGTCGTTTTGATGGTTTTTGTTGTTCCCTTCCTCCCCCTTTACTTTTTGTATTTTTTATTCCATGCGCCGCTACTCTACCAAGTACAAAATCAGTATTAGGACCCTTTCTATCTCTTTTCCTCTTTTTCATTATAAGAATTTTTGGGAATTATTTAAGGAATATTTAAAAAAAAAAAAAAATTTGTTTGATAAACTGTCCCTCTCAAGATTTTGTCCAATGACTTTCCTTCCCCAATGATTAAGTAGTGTATTCAAATGCTTCATAATTCTTTTTTTTTTTTTTTGTCAGTGTAAAATATAAATTTCAATACCGGATAATAATACAAAAGAAAGGTTAATTACGGTGCCGACTAAGTTTAGAAGACTCTTTTGATTTCTAATATATCAAATGTTTTGATTAATTTTCTAACTAAATTCAATCTATAAATTATTAGGCGCATTGAAAATATGTTATTGATAGTTACATTGATCGAGTTGATAAGCAATTATACGTCATCGCATGATGAACTACACTTCTCTAATTCAATATCTCTTTTATTTGTGCTCATATTTATCCAGTAAGACGATTTGACAAATATTTTTTTATCAATGCATCTAATAATTACTTAGTTATACTATATGAAGAATTTAGGGTTTACTGATCCTTTTAATTTGGATATTTTCTCACATTTCCAGTAAATGGAAAAGTAATTTTCCGTATATTTTATTTACCAATAAAAAAAGAAAAAGAAAAGTATTCTGAGTTATAGAAGCTTAATGGCCACCCAAATGGAACCTTTCGCAGCTCTTATGGAGCTAAGATGTGATGCCTCTGCCTGCAAATCCTTATCACAGATTAAAGGCCACGAAACATTAAAAGAAAAAAATCAAACGGTCGAGATCATCCCATCACCAGACCCATGATAAGATCGGCACGTTCAGTGCGCGTTGTCTGGACATTCCAATAAACTTGTCCTCCTACCTAGCAAACAAAGGATCATTGCGAGTCCTGACCCTCACTCTTTTGATATGACATTTATTTCACGGGTTGTTCGCCCTCCTTTATGCTGTCGCACGCACAGCACTCATCAATCATCATCACTACCGTTGCCTCTGGATCCGACGGCTGGTGATCCTGGATGACGGGATTTTGAATCTTTGATTGTTATTTCCCTCTGGTGAAAGTGAACGTGGTGTGCGCATCAACAAAAGATGTACTTTGCTCTTTGACGGTGATGGGTCGTGGGACATTGAATAATTTAGTACGCGAAGTATCGGATTGAAGCTGATCGATTAAAGGGATAGAGATTCGAGTTCGATTTTTAGATTCTTTTCTCACGCGACGGAAATGGCTCAGAATAATAAGTGGGGAATATGGGAATAATTAATATTCTTTACAAATTATTAATAAAGTAATAATAAATAATTTAGGGGGTTTGTATTATTTTACTTTTATTAATTATCGATAAAATTAAGGTTATTCGTGTAAGAAAAATTATATCAACTTACATTAAAATAAGATTAGGGTCTTTAATTTAAATTTTTTATTAAAAAAGTGGTAAGATTTCTTTATATTAATATAAATAAAAATTATTTATATTCTATTTAAAGTCAAAAAATAAATTTAAATATTTTTAATTTCATAGTCTAGCTCCTAGCCGTACGTCATGTTAAATAAATAAAATATGTCAAATATTGAACTTAAAGATTACAGTCTCACAAAAAATAAAATGCTAAGCTAGCCTACATATTATATATTACCGAATTTCAATTTAAAAAATAATAATAATCTCCCAATACAGAGGGGCCCACCATCCAAGCGAACAAATCTTTGTGGCCCATGGCACATGTGAGTAAAAAGCCTGAAAAATCTCAAAAATATAGGAAAATAAATCAAATAATATTGATATTGAAAATAAAAAGCTGAGCCTGCAGACGCGCTCAGTTCTCGAGTGGATATAAATCCCAAAAAAAGAAAAATTTAATAAAGAAAAGGGCCACGAGGTTGGATCTTATCCGTACGTAACAATACCGCCGACTCGCAAAGCCAGAGGAGACGATGCAAACGCGTTGAAGCTCGAGCATGTTGGGTGGTCGGAGGCCAAAAGTGAAGCCCCAGTCACGAGCGCCCCACGCTCCCCTGTGGGGCCCACTATCGCACGTGTCGATATTTCCGTAGACTGTCTACTTGCTTATTCTTAATCTGCGGTTTCGTCTCTCAGTGTCTAAACCCAGACACAGGGGCAACGAGCCGACCAGGGCCAATGCGAACCATGGCCCCTGTCACATGGTACGAGGCTTGTGAGGTAGTAATTTGACCACGTTGTTGGGTTTGTGTTAACCCTTGGTTGGTTAAGAAGTTAAAGGTTGTTGCGTTGTCTGTCTGGTATTGTCAAATGATTTGAAGGGACCGTGTTAGTAGAAGGAAAAGTGGAGAGGAATGATTGGGTTGCTTGTAAAATCATAACATCACAAAAATACTGTATTATATGAGCAAATAATTTTTTTCTTTTTTTCTTTTTTTTTTTTAATAATATGAAATTTTCATATGAACATTATTTGGGTTGGATAAGCAACAGTGGTTTAATTTAAATTATCTTATGTTATATTTATTTAAATACTAATAATATCTTTACCTTGTTTTTTTTAATAATTTTTTAAATTAGGATGTTTATATTCCTATTCGAGATAACGACGTTTTTTTATAATAATATTCATCTTATGTAACAATTTTTAAATCAATATTAAAAAAAAAATCATTATACAAGTAAGGTACAATGTTACATCGATCTTTTTATTTATAAATTATAAAATCGACTCACGTTAGGTAACCCTTATTTGTTATATAATGGATTAGTGTATTTCTTTGACCTATAAATCGGCACCATCCAATACAACACAATTGATTGATCGTCCCCTTCCCTATTCATGAGAACAAATCAAAATAATATTGCTACAAAGAACAGCTCACTTCGATCGATTTTCTTTCCTTTTCAACTCCCTTCGATGGCGAGCAACGCAACACATACATCATGTTCGGTAGCATTTTATTGTTATGGCTTTGAAAACAAAAATTTGATAGTTACGCAGGAGAAAATTTGCAGTCCTTTGCCCACGGTTTCGTTCGAAAGTATTTTGTTTTCAATATTTTGATGTTTTGTGCAACAAATATAACGTACGTGTTGGTAGAAATTAATGCTTCACCTATCGACGTCGTTGTTAGGAGGCACAATTGGCTCATTTTCAATTCCTTGATTTACTCACTTGGTTTTCACACGTGGGGGTGGGTGAGATTTGTCAAAAACAAGTTTGACCTTTAATTCAAAGTAAAAATTAGCAAGAAATCAGAAAAACCATGACCTGCAAATGTTTTGTCGTGTAAAAACATAAAATATTTCTAAACGTACATTATTATGATGTGATGTAAATTGATTTGATGAGTAATTTGTCAAATTATGTATTTAATTAAGGAAAGACTGTACATATAACCTAATTAAGGAAAATTAACCAAAATAAATTAAATTGAGGGGTATTTAAAAATTAATCAACCTTATGAATTTTTTTATTTTTCTACTCATTTATAGCTTTATTATAATTATATCCTTTCATATATAATATATAAACATATTTTTCCTTCTTTAACACTTTTCAACTGAACAATCACCGAAATCCTTAGATTGTCACTAAGCTATTACATAAATAGTCGGATTATTACTTAAAAATTTATTGAACTATTACCAAAAATAAATTTTTATTGTTATTTAACTTACCCGACTGTCATTTTATTTATCAAATCGTCATTTTACTTATTAGACAGTCATTTTGACTTATCGTATCATTATTTTACTTTCAAACTATCACTTTGACTTGTTAGATCGTTATTTGATGGAGAGAAAAGAGAGATAGAGGTGTAATTAACATTTATCTGTATTTGATTAGATAAATTAAAAAATCAAATGTTAATAATTTTTCAAATACCCTCTTCAAATTGGGTTATTTTAATGAATTTCTCATAATTATACAACTATCGTTATACACTTTGATATATATCGTATTCTTATCTATTAGTGTTATCAGTGTTTTAACATTCAATTACTTTTTTTATGCTCTCAAACTATCAATCTTTAAAAAAAAAAAATCAATTGTTTGTCTATCTATGTTCAAAATATATAATTTTTTTAAAAAACCTAATTTATTTTCAAATTGTATTTACAATTTTGTTGGTTTTTAGGATTTCGCCAACAAAACTATCTTCAAACATCCATGCACTATCGTATACATCAAATACAACGTTACACGTGGGCGAATCCGAAATCTTTGTTACTAAACCTATCACTTAGTTTATTATCTAAGAATTATTTGGAAAATCTTAAAAAAAAAAAAAAAAAAATTGGTCAGCTTAGATAGTCATTAAAGAAAACATGCGAGGACATTATGGTCACCGAAGTTCGGTTTGTTTGGTGAGCCGCTAAGAGAAAAATATAAAATAAAGCAAAACAAAATAAAAATAATTTAATTATTTTAAATGTCGACCATACTTTAAGCCACTCCCGAAAATTCTTGGCGATCATAACCAATTTTTATTTTATTTTATTTTATTTTAATTTTCGATTTATTAGGTATGTTGTCTATGGTACGGACCGGACCATACAATTTAAAATACTACTACATACATCATATAATAAAAAATAAAATAAAATAAAAGGAGGCAAAGCAAAGCAAAAGAGTGTCCCCTTTAAGCTGCGACTGCCATGATCAGAAAGATGCAGCACAAGTGTTGTGTCAGATTCTGTTCATGTCAACTCATATCCCGATAATTTTATCAGACGATCGGACGGATGAGAATCATTGTGTACGGTTCTTGTGATGCGAAGGTCCACTTTTTGTTTGCATTGTTTAGTTCTGTGCTGTGTACTCGTCGGATTTGGGGGATAAATTTGTAAATTTTTGTTAAATTGGCCAATTTCACTAATTATATTTAACCAAATTTCATAAAGGTTAATGAAATTGACCAATTGCTTTTAGAAAAAAAATAGAACAAAAAAAAAAACTCTCAATATACTACTACTAAGAGATTATTTGTTATTAATATATTTTCACAATAAATTGAAAATATAAAAGATTATAAAATATGCTATATTTGAACACAAAACAAATGTGAGAGTGATGACAGATCTATAATTTACATCACTTGAAAATTTAACTTCATAAATATAATATTACTTATATTTGTTTTATATTTGTTTTGTAATATAGTATAAACCACGATTGACAGAGTTATTGATTTTTTAAAATTAAACAAAATTTAATTTTATCACATTGAGATCATCGATGAATAAGATTCTTATTCTTAAACCATCGATTCATTAAAAAAAAATTTAACATTATAAGTAAACGCATTTTGAGTGAAAAATATTGTATTATGATATATTCGTGGATACATTGAATAAAGATGGAGAGAGGAGAGTGTCAACATGAGGTATATTTTCAACAATTATTCTCGTGATTTTGACAATAGATTATCTAGGTGAAAGAAAAACACAAGACTATCTTGTAGCTAAATTTGAAATGAAAGATCTCGGTCAATAAAAGAAAAGATAATGGGAAGTTCACAAGTCCGGGAAGAAAAAAAAAAAACCAAGATCAAATTCATCCCTTCTTATCTTCTATTATTCTAATTTTTTTTTAATGTAGTTTTTAAGACAATCTGACTAATTATATTTAACCAATATTCATAAAGGTTAATGAAATTGACCTTTATGAGTATCTTAATACAATACTAATGTTATTTATTATATAATACTAAGAGATTCTATGTTGTTAGTATATTTTCACAATAAATTGAAAATATACAAAATTATAAAATATGCTATTGATTTTTAAAAATTAAAAAAATAATAATTTTATCATATTGACATCATTGATGAATAAGATTCTTATTCTTAAACCATTTATTCATCATTGATAGGGAAGTGCATGTTTTTATTGCACAAGTCCTGAAAAGAAAAAAAGCAAAAAAAAAAAAAAAAAAAATCAAATACATCTCTTCTTTATCTTTTATTATTCTAAAATAAATAAATAAATTATCTATTTGGTTTCTTTTCTTACTTGCTTGACTTCTCTATCACCTTTTTCCTTTCTTTCTAACTCACCAAATAAAAAACCAGCAACAAATCCCATCCATGTGTCCCTTTCTTGACCACATCTCAAATAGAACTCTTGCCCCTCCCCGTCCCCGTCACCCCCATCTTTGATTAATTTCATTTCTTAATTAATTAATCAAATTTACCCTCTTCTAATTGCCTCTCTTATCCAAACAATAATCTTAATTAATCAACACTTACCCTTCTTCACTCACCTTTGCGTGGAAATGTCTCTAACGTACCTATATGGCTATATCTACCCCTTACGTGTACACTTACTATTGGTATAATTTTTCTTTTGTAGGCTTAAAGCATTTATTCATATTTTTTTTTTTATGTAGAGAATGTTGGTGTAGATGTAGTATGTCAAAGGTATAACAAAAACAACACGTATGTATATAACCAAAAATACTTTACATATATTTCGTATGTATATATATAAACTAATTCGTACACGTAACAGATCTCGAAAATACTCTATTTAATTAGATTTTTTTTCCTTTAATAGAACAATGGGTTGACTAGTATAATCAAAATCTTGTGGATGACAATTTGTATTCGGAGAGGATATTTATTTTTGTTATTATACATTCACATGTTGAACATGTAATGAATACATAAATAAGATATATTTAATTTAATTTAATTTAATTCTTATAAGATCAAATAATTTATACTTAATTTTTATAAGACTTAAATTAGTTTTAATAAAACACTATCACATGTCTAAACGACACAAAATGGTTATTTCATAAACTCTAAATTTCTTATCCATAGCCCATTTAATATTTTATCCTAAAGAAGTCAATGGTTCCCGTTTGAATATTTCAAATGCAAATAGCAATAAAAAAACAAATTTTAAGGTTTTTTCTTTTTTAAATGTTAAAAAAAAATAGATGAGGATTATAATATATAATTTTTCCACTGTCAAAAAAGGGTTTGACATCTCTTGAAATAACACAAAAAGTTACCTTTACTCAAACCATAATAGAGGAAAGAAAGGTCAAAAGGACTTGTCCTATTATGTAACTTAGAACTATATGTATCTTATCTTATCTTATCTTATATAATATATTTATGTAAATATAAAATAAGTTTGAAGAAGGAAATGTTTGGTTTGGAAGGAAACTTATACAAGACAAAATAAGGAGGTCACCGGGTCACTTATTATCTATTTAAATAATAACGAAAGTGATTTGAAAAAAATAAACACTATATGAACAAATTTTCGATGTCATGATCATAATCTAATATCGATTTTTTAAAATTGTTATTCTTTAATATTTGACAGTCTCTTTTGGGTTTTTGAATGGTCGAGCGTTAGAGATTGATGACAAAGAAAAGAAAAGAGAACTATTAATATATTTTTGTTATTATGATGTTGTTATTTTATTTATATTTAAAATATAAAAGAATATAAATGATAAAATAGATTACCATTATACATGTATAATCTATGTATTTTTTTTTTCTTGGTTTGGTTATTGGTTTGGAAAAATGCTTAAAAGGGTAAGAAGGAGTATTATCTCTATTCTCAAAAGAGATTAACTAAATTGTTACCATAATTATCAAACAATAAGTCTTAACTAAGAGACTTTGATTAACATTAATATCAATCTTAATGTTTGTCACTGTCTAATAATGTTTCCATCACACACACATTCTCTCTCTTCAATCTCTCTCTAGGACAAAGACTCTAATAAAGAGGGATGGATGTTTGGGATAGTGTGCAAATTAGGCTAGCTATCTACCAAGTTTTGTTTCTGTGTCTTTGGTGTTGTGGTGTGTATACTTTTTCTATATATAGAGAGAGAGAGAGGTCAGCAACAAACAGCACGCTTTGCTTCCCGAACTAACCAACCTAACGTTTATTTAGAAGAGACCCCTCTTTGGTTGCGTGTGTGTAATGCTTCTAAGCCTTCCTGTTTTCCTGTTTTTGGGTCCTTGAGTTGAGGGAATCTCTCTGCTTCTCTTATATAACAACTCTCTATACCTATAATAAAAAAAAAAAAAGAGAAAAGAAAAAAGAATCCACTAGCTAGGCCTGCTGCAAAGCAAATTTTGTAACTTAAATACTCTTATGTGCTACTCTCTCTTGTGTGTAGTTTTTCATATATATAAACAACCCACAACTCCATTCTCTTCTATTGTTGTTATAGCTGCTGTTTAGGTTTGGCCTTTTGAGTTGTCAAGTCTTGTTTCTGGTTGTGTTTTCTTTGCTTTCTCTTTTGTGGAGGGTTCTCAGTTTTGTCTAGTTTTGTTGTTTTTGTTTTGAAAGTGAAGATATTTGGGGAGTTCTTTAGTATTTTCCCATCTGGGTTTGGATTTGAATAGTTGGAGAGCTTGTTTGTTTGACCAAGATGTGGTTTTTCTCGGGGTTGAGTTCTGGTTAAGCATTTCTTAAAAGGTATTTGACTGGTTTCTGTGTTGTGAATTGTTGAATGTTATGTGTTTTGATTTTTTTTGTTTCTAACTTTTTGTCTTGTTTTCGTGGTTCACAGTCTGCTGATAAGATTTTGGTGCTGAAGGTTGAAGAAAAGGTTTTTTTTTTTTTTTAATCTAGGTAATTGGTACTGTAACTGTTGAGATGGATGGTTGTTCAAAAAATGGTGAGGCTTGTCCGCAGCTGCTGGATTTGATTCCTAAAGAAAGAGAATGGCATGTCATGAGGGATGGAGAGAGGTCCTCAGAGGAGAAGAAGCTTGAACTGAGGCTTGGTCCGCCAAGTGGTGAAGATTGGTCTATCAGAGAAACTGCAAAAAGCAACAGTAGAGAAATAGATCATGAGAAGTCTCTTCTATCTCTTGGATACTTCTCTTCCATGCGTAGCAACAGCAATCACAACAACAATGGGTTTTCATTTCTGCAGTTTCCTTCAACAGCGACAACAGTAGCTGCTGCCACCCCTCAAAGCTTGCCTGTTATGGCAAAGGAAACCTCAAAGCCTAGTAACACCAAAGTTGTAGACTTGCAGCAGTCTGCGGCAGAAAAGAAAGCATTTGCAACCCCAGCTCCTGTTAAAAATACAGCTGTGCCCAACACCTCTCAGAAAAGGTATTTCAGCTTTTTTACCCCTTCTCTCTCTCTTTCCTTCCCTTCTGTTTTCATTTTTTTTATCTGTTTTTGACAGTATATTCGCTCAGAAGGTCACATTGTTTCATGTTCTTTTGTGTGGTCCATGCAAACATATTTTTCCTTTCGATTCCTGTGTATTACTTTGTCTCATTTGGTGCAAGGGTTCATAGTTTTTTACCATGTTTTCTGAAAATTTACTGCTCAATGAATGACTCAGTCTATTCTTGTTATTTTCTCTGCATGTTCATGATGGCTTATACTTCTTTAGGTAATTAATGCTAATTTTATCCTTCTTCCTCTTTTATGCAATTTTTTTTTT
>JANLJB010030745.1:2114-31127 GCA_026212285.1 Bursera cuneata | reverse complement strand
TAAAATATTTTATATATCTTTTCTAAGAATCGAACAATCATATACTTGCATTTTAATATATTAATAATTAATATAAAAATTCAGAAATTTTGCAGAATTCATGTAGGCATACATGTAATGTGTTAGTGACACTTTCTTACCATTTTAAGTTTAAAAATATCTTAAATATTTAAGATTTCAGGTTTAGTCTATGTTAAATTATTTTTAATAACTTAGAGTAATCTAAAACTAATGATTTTTTACATGATTATTTGTATACATGTTTTTCATTAAATTGAAACTTTTCATGATTCCATGATTTGTAGATGAATGGATATGATTTTTGAAAAATCAGTTGTCCAATTTTTAAAGGGTATAATATGTATTTTGAACTTTTGTCTGCGTTGAATTTAAGGTTGAAGGATGTTGTTATATATTTTTAAAACCTAAGGGATGAAGCTTATTCAATGCAAACTTCGGGGATGGCTTTTAGATGTCTTTTATATTTTCAAACTTGAAACATGCCATTATTCGTCTTTTCATTATTAAATCTATATATATATATATATATATATATATGCATGTATGTATGTATGTATGTATGTATTATTAGAATGGTGGAGCTATATGATCCCCAAGTACTCTACGCATACCTTTATATAAAACAATTTTTAAAAACTTCAGTAATCCAATTTTTTCTTTATTATATAAAAAATTCTAAACCAAATCCATATAACCACTATTAATTAATAATCTAATATTATATTTTAATAGAGATGACCATTAAAAAAAATTATCCATAACCATACTTCTGAAAATATTTTTTGTAAATCACTTGTTTCTCAAAATTTAATGGTGTTAAATGTTGTAATTGTATTTTCATGTTCTAAAAATTGATTTATTAATTTTGAATTGACTAAAAAAATTCCTTTTAAAATTATTCATATATTATTTTAAATTTTTGCTAAACATTTGATAATTAGTATACTTAGAAAATGTATTTGTAAAGTATTTTTGGAGATTCATATAACCTCACCCGAAAGAAAAATGCATGCAATGATTCATGATTTTTATTTTTCATGATCGAAGAATCAATCCTAACCTGAGGGTAAAATGTAGAACAAGTTTTGATGGAGTTCACAACTCAGCGAATAAGAAATAATATTAATTTCTTTAATTTCAATTCTTGAAAGAAATATTTTCAGAAAACATTACATGTGTTTGTATGTACAATATGATCAGCATTGTGTTTTAGACAATTAATAAAATGCAGCAGGAACTTGTACTACGTACATGCTATTTTGCTATGTCAAATAACAAGAAAAACTTGCGTATTATAAATATATACATGGATATGCTGAAATATATAATACTTAAAACATAATTTCCAATTATATGTGTGATAAAGTAATTCACTTACCTGGAAAAGAAGTTGCAGACAAGGAAATGTGAACGTAGCACAGGTATATTAAGCTAATCCTCGCCCTGAAGTTACGAAGTCAATGAAGATTGAAGCAATTTTGTTTGAAGGCAACTATAGTGGAAAAGCAAAAAGAGACAAGAAGCAAGTGTAATAAGCAGTGAAGCATGGATTATTATAATTGATGATGAAGAATAACCTCTATACTGGGATTGGAATCAAAAGATGAAGTGTGGAATACTTTTGGTATAATTCATTTTTTTTCAAATGCAAAAAAAAAAAAAAAAAAAAAAAAAAAAAAAAAAAAAAACAAAAAAAAAAAAAAAAAAAAAAAAAAAAAAAAAAAAAAAGGAAAAGTTCTTTACAACCATACAAGGAACTGTTAGAGCTTGGAGGAGTAGCAGCTTATGCAGGAAGTGTTGAATGACTTTTTATTATAAAGCTTGAGGCAGGCGTACTTTGAGCAGTGAAAGAAATTGTGCTTAGATTGGTGATAAAGCAATGAATTGATGCAAAGAAGGAAAAGGTATTAGTTAAATGAAGTGGGAGTGAAGAGATGCTAGTAAGTGAAAGACTTCAATTAGAACCAAGTTGAATGAGAAAATACCCATCTATGAATTTAGATTAAGTTTCATATCACAAGCTAGCCAACAAAGGACTCGGCAAATTTAATTTTCGTAACAATTAAATAAATATAGTGACAGTAATGCATAATGAGTTGAAACTATTATCGGCGGCCCTAACCTATGAAGGACATAGAGGCCTGAGATTTTATGCATAATGTTGGAGATATAAGTTGCAACGTTAAAAGTGAGTATGCTAATATGAGCTATATGTTATTGGGACTTAATTCTTTTATGAGTAATTATCAATCATCACCCTTACCTTTTACTTAAAGTTCACTCATATGGGACTTTTGTCATTTTTCTTTTCCACCATCCCCAAGTTTTCAAAAAACCTCTTCTCAGGTCTTTCAGTTACAATTTCTGTTAATTAGTCAACATTTGTTGACCTTGATATTCTAACAACTTTCCTATTTTACCCATACGAACAAATATGAAAGGAGTCTAATTTCTAAAGGATAAGATTGAGTCAAATGATCAAATTATTGAATAAATGCCAACATTTCAACTAAAAGTTACAATATACAAATGGGTGTTCTATTCATATTTAGAAATGGTGAATAATTCTTTTTTACTTATTATATAATATTTTATTGACAATATTATTTTTTTAAAATTATATTTGGATGGTTTTTATTTATTTTTATATTTACTTATTTATTCATATTTTATCTTTATTAAATTATTAATATTTCATAACATAATTATTTAGAAAAAATATGGATCCCCCTGTGGTTAGGTGCCATCACCATCACCCCCAAGTTTCATCTTAATTATCACAAAACCTCTTGTTAATTATTTTCCATTGAAATATCAAGTTTACATATATGCTGAACACTTATAAGTTTGCTAAAAAATCGATTAACTCTTATGATTGGTAAACCTCTCCTACTTAGTAGGGGTTTTGTGAGGATTCATGAAACTTGTTTGGGGACATGTAATAATATCTAACTATAAGAGTTATTAATTTTTTAATATTAAGAAATATAAGAAGACAAATAGGGATATTATAAGAAGATAGCTAAGAAATACTAATTTGACTTTCCATCTACTGTTAACTAATGGAAAATGTAACTGAAGGATCTGAGAAGAGATTTTTCGAAAACTTGAGGATGATAGAAAAGAAAAAGGGCAAAAGTTTCATATGAGTGAAATTTAAGCAAAAAGTAAGGGTGATGATTGATAATTACTTATTTGTTTATTTCAATGAAAATAATATCTTAATTTTCTTATATCAAAATCTAATTTAATAGATATTAATTCATCTTTAAAAATAGATAATTTACACTTATCTCTCCCCAAAGTTGAGGAACTGCATGCTGAGTACCTCCATTTTTGAGTTATGACATTATAGGAATATTTAATTTTGATATTAATATTTTAATCATATCCTTGTTTAGTTCCTAAACAAAACTTCAAGCATATTCAAATGGCCTCATGAACCAAGAGAATAACATCTCGTTTTATTTGATTCACATTTGAGGCTGAGGCGCAAAGGAAAGGGATAACAGTTGTTGCACTGAATTGAAAAAGAAAAAAGTACTTCGTCACTTTAAGTACTTTTATTTATCAACTTTTTATCTTCATTTAAATTTGAAATTAATCTGGTCTAGTAAGATAAAAGTTGGAGCCTAAATAAAAACTCTTAAAGTTTATTTGCTAATTTGATCATATTCAAGTTATGTTGAATATTACAGCTGAAAAACTAGGTAAATCCAGAACACCCTGCATGGAAGAAGGATTTATTAACCATGAAAATATTAATTTTACATGTCAACTCCGAAAAATAGGATATCGAAGTTAATGATGGAAAAAAAATACAAGTTAAATGAAACTAGTGCTTGCGAATGCACTGTGGGTGGGAAACTGGGAATTCTTGTCAGATGACTTTTCTGCATTTGGAGGCCCAACCCATGAGAGGAAACTTGCCCGAGTCCAAATCCGAAGCTAGCTCACCATCAAAGCATCACTAGATGACAGAGACAAAAATCCTCTTGACTGGGCTTGTCCAACTACAGAATACAGTGCTCCGGCTATTAGAGTCTCTACCATTCGCTTGCTCTCATTTGCTTTGTATTGGACAGTGGACAATGGATCATCGCTTTTGCATATGCCTAGTTATTTCCTTTCCATGCAGCAGAAGATGCTATCTGAGAAGTATCTTGACATTGAGGGATGAGATTGGTAAAATAAAGAGGTTGAAACTGCAAAAGATGCAAGGGCAAAATAAAATGTAAATGTTAGCATAAGTTCTTTTATGTTGGTATTGTAAGCTAGGTTACAATTAGTTCTAAAGACACACTGATTGGAAAATGCAAATTATTAGATCTTGCAAAAATTATAAAAAATAGTTATCTATTTTCTAAAAGCCAGAAAAAAGAAAGAGATGTAGTAGAAATATATCTAAATAGAAGCTTTCCGGGTAATTTCAAAGCAAGCAATAACAGACTGTTAGAATGAGCTTTCATTATGTTTCAAATTGAGCTTTCTGCCATAGGCCCCATTTACCAAGGTTTTCAAGCACCAAATACCTTGCTGTGACAGAATTTTTTTCCATGCCTAGTACATCAGTTAAAGTTTGAACAGTTATACAAAACTCTGATGTGTTTTTTACTGCAATAATCAAGAAATGTAAACAGAGCATATAGCAGTTATAGGGCATAACTTACAATTCGATCATTTTGGCATGAGAGCAAACGTTTTAAGTCTTTACTGCATGATTCATGTCATGTATAGCTGGAAAGGAGACCATCCCATGGTTAACATATACAATGGCGTCGACATCAATTCCTAGGTAACCAGACACACAATTAGTCTAACATCATTTTTGTTTTTATTTTTATTTTTATTTTTATTTTCTTACTTTTTATTTCTACTCCTGCTGTGGTTAAACTCTTCTTTTATAGCAACTGAGACAAAAGGTCTGTGCCTTCAAAATTATATGCATAGCTTAAGCAACTTGTAAAATAGCAAGTGCATGCATATCCTGTTTACAAAAATATGGATGAAGACTGTGCAACAAACACATTGAAAACAATTTAATTCAAAGCTTAGTTCATACCTTTTCTAAAAGGACCTCATTCCATATCTTGTGTCATAAATCTTTGATTCTTCAAGAAATTCATGATGTGTTGAACTTTTCTACATCCAATTAAAATATCAAGATCGAATCTTTCTTTAAAAGACAAAGGCCTCCTTTTATCCCAGAAATTAAAAAAAAAAAAAAAAAAAAAAAAACTTAAAACAAGCCTATATGAGCTATGAAAGGAGTATGCAAAGCAAATCTGGGGCAANCCTTTTATCCCAGAAATTAAAAAAAAAAAAAAAAAAAAAAACTTAAAACAAGCCTATATGAGCTATGAAAGGAGTATGCAAAGCAAATCTGGGGCAAACGGAGAAGGCACTAAAATGAGCTACAAAAATGACACAATAATAAGAGAAATTCACTAACATGCTTAACAAGTCAAACTTTTGTAAAGACGAAGGTGCGTGGATAGGCAAACAGCTAAACTTCCCAAAGAACTCATTTCCCAAAAAAATTAAGGTTGAACGAAGGATTGGAAATCCATATGAAATTTGGACTCTTTTATTAGGCATAGTTTCTTTATTACTGTTGTTTTTATTATTATAAAATGGTTAAGCATGTTGAGTTCTCTGTGACAAAAGCCTTATGAAAGGTTCTGCATTTGCCCATCTCTTTGTCATGCATGTAGCAAGTATGTTTATTCCATATTCTAGAAATGGTAGTTAAGACAGGGACACTAATTTTAAACACCCTAAATCCACATAAGCACATCAAAGCTCAAGAAAACCATAGCAAGTCAAAGGAGATTTTTCTCACCTTCATGGTGCCCTATATTTAACATTCCTTTCGCACAAAGACTTGTTTGCAAATCTGTTTATTGCAGCTTGCAAATCGGTAAGAATTTCCAATGTAAGAAGATACTAAAATGAATCAGCTTCCAATCAAGACAACTTTCGTGCAGAGAGAATTACAGAAATGGAACAAAGTTTTTCCTTAATAATTCCTATTACCTTCAAAAGTTCTCTTAGTCTCATCCATGTGCCCTGAATCCACGGTCTGCTAGCACATAGAATTTTGAGAAGTGCGACTCCCACTAGCAACCTCAAAGAGAATTATGAATATGTCAAACAGAGGCACTTGTATTCACTTAAACTGTTTCATATAAATTAGGCAAACAAGAGCATTATCACAAAGTATCCATCGAATAAGAAGAGCACCACATTCCCTCTGTTCTATTTACCAGTACTGTCTAGTAAATATTTTGAAAATATAATGTGAACAGTGCCAAATGCAAGATGTGCTTTCTAATTGAGCAATCAAGTATATAGCAGTTACAGATCATAACTAACCAATTTGATTTTCGGGCCTTAAAAGTTACCATTTCGGTCCATTCATGTTTCTTCTCACACCAATCTTACAGGAAAGGAGATGTCACTGTTTACTTTAACAAATCTAATGGTGCCATTCACAATTTCTAGGATATAACAAAGACAAAGCATGAGATTACAGCCTTTCTTTCTTCCATAGATGGCTGCAATGCTAAGTACTTCCATGAGACAAGATATACTGTTTATTGGTTGAAACTGTGACAAGAAATTTACCTGGTTTAGAAGAAAGGAAAAAAAAAATAAAAGAAGTCAATTTACAATCAAAGCCAGATAATCTATTTATAAAAAGAGGGAAAAAATAGACAGTTACAGAGCATCATAACTATCCAATTTATGCTTTCTAATTGAGCATTATTCAAGAATTGGGAAAAGAGCAGATAGCAATTACCGGGCAGATCTGACTAATTTTGACATTTGGGGCGTGAGATGTAGCATTTGAATCCTCTGCTGTATTCCTCTCATGGTGTTCTTCTGGAACGGAGACTCTGCCATGGTTAAAGTTGGATAGAAGACTGTACAAAATTCCCATGGTCAACTAATTAATTAGCTTAATTTCCAGTTTCCACTAGTCAACATATCACAACTATCACTCAAGCAAACAATGTTAAGGTTTTGTCCATACCCCATAAGAAGAACCACACTCTGTCAGCCTTGGTTTGTACATCATTATTTGAAAGTAATTCTTGATTACATTCATGACATGTTGAACTTGCTTCACTGTATCAAATCGAAATATTAAATCTTAAATTTAAAATGGGTGACAAACCAAAATTAATTCCATAACTATACAGTGTAATTTCTCCAATCACCATATGAAATTTTGATCACATATAAAAAGTGATTTTGTGGACTGAAGTTCTGAACATGCCTATAATAATACAAAGATTCTGGGTGTGCATACCTCCAACATATTTGAAAAGTGCTCGTTGAGTCACTTCTAACTCCACCATTCCTTCCTCTGCCTCTGCCTCTGCTTCTCGCTCTCATCTGGATTCTACCCCATCAAGATTAAAACCACAACCAGAAAAACAATGATAATAAGAAACAATTTTTTTTTTTTTTTTGACTTAGAATAGAACTTTTGAAATTGCTAAAAATCCTATTACTACACTAAATACTAATAAACAGAAAATAAATATATAAATAGTGAAGAAATTACCTGTGGACTGAGAATCTTGACTCCATCGTAGCAACCGTCTTCGGGAAATGCTTCACTATTTATATCGAAAGTCAGGAAAGTGTGAGACTTTGGACCGGTGCTCTCCTTCCAATTTGCTGTAACATCTTTCTAGGATTTCGCAGGAGTCAATCTTCAACTTTAATTTTTTCTTTGCAAGAATAAAATCCGGCAGCGCCTGTAATTTTTGGCACTTAGAAAGTTCCAAGTGACAAAGACTTGGCATGATTTTATCATTAGCTTCATTCTTCCACTCTTCCCATCGATCCATACCCTCAATGATAAGAGTTGATAACTTGGAGAAGACATTTGAGTCTTTAGAGTCTGTACTTTCTATTCCCAAAAATTCATTATCAACTTTTTTCACGTTTTTTAGATTCCATAAAACCAGTAGCTCGAGTGAAGTCAATTTACCTAAAGAAGGTAAACGCTCCAATCCTGAGCAGGAGGATAGCTTTAACACCCTCAACTTGTTTAATGATGTGATGCAATCTGTGTCTAAAGTTGTGCCAATGTAATATTGTATCACTAATTCCTCTAATTTTGGAGGTAGTTGTAATTCTTTGAAAGTTTTTTCATAATTCAAAATCGCCGATCCATCGAAGCTTAAACTCAAACCCGAAAGATTTGTCTTACTTTTAAGACTTATTCTTTTGATCTCATCATCACTCACATTTCCCAACCCACTTATAATAGTAAATCCGCCGAGGAGATTGAAGTTTCTCAAAGATTGAAGCCTACAAGCTCTCTGATTAAAGTCAACTTTACTCGCAACAAATTTGCTCAACTGACGAAGAAAAGTTAATTTCTCAATTCCGCTTGGCATGTAACTTAGAGCCGTCCCATGATTTCTTAAATGCCTCAGGTTGACTAATTTGTCTATCCCGTGAGGTAATTTTCCTAGCTTGCGACAACAACTGACATCTAAAGACTGTAGATTAAATAGTTTACACAATGTTTCAGGCAATTCTTTCAATTTTTCATTTTGAGATAAATTAAGATATCTCAAATGAATCAACTTTTCTATTCCTCTTGGAACTTCATCAACTGAACAGTCACTCAAATCTAATGTTCTTAAAGATGTTAATTGCTCAAAGATTGAATTGAACAACGAAGTTGCTCCAGTTGTACTCCTTTCACATTTAACTACAAGGCTTCGGAGTGAACTTATTTCAGAATTAAAAAAACTACTTAATGAGCTCCATGTTGGAATCATCATCATTGCATGTCGAGCTTTTTTATAAGAAGAATTTTTCTTATCTTGTTGTTTGAGATCTAAATCATCAACCGTTATCATACAAAATTCATCCTTGGCAATAAATTGAGCGAATTCATAAACTACATCATTCATCTTGAATTTTTTCAAACTATTATCAAATTTATCTACCTTAACATCTTCGAAGGAGAAGCATGCTGCTATGATTTTAAGATACTCTTCACCAATTGACTCCAAATTTTCTTCTCTCTCTTTCCTAAGATAACTTTGAGCCATCCAGGACTTAATCAATATATCTTTCTTTATCATATAATCTTTTGGGAAGATGGCACAATACAAGAAGCATTGTCTCAATGTAAATGGTATATTATAATAGCTCACTAATAACGGTGTGAAAATCCATCTTTCCACATTTTTCAGTTGCCATATCTCACTATCTAAGACATTTTCCCATTTTTTAATATCGCTCTCAGAATGCAGAAGACTGCCTAATGTCTTTATAGCAAGAGGGAAGCCCTTACACTTGCCTATAAATTTCCTACCAAGTATTTCTAATTTTTTACACTCCTCACTACTGGTTTCTTCAGAAAATGCAATCTGACTAAATAACGACCAACTTTCATTTTTAGATAATAATTCTAGCTTGATGATCCTTGTGGCGGTGGTTCCTATGAGTTCTGCAATACTAGTTTCACGTGTAGTCACTAAAATTCTACTTCCTCTAGAACCATATTTCAAAACAGCTTTCAGTTGTTTCCAATCATTGGGATCTTTAATTGACACATCATCTAGAACAAGGAGAAACTTCTTTTCAATAAGAAATTTCCTTATCTCTTGCAACATTGTTTGAAATTGATCTAAATTTGACACTTCATCGACAAGAGATTCAAATATTTTCTTGACTATCCTAATCTCATCGAAGGGTCCAGAGACACACACCCATATTTTTTCATCAAAATAAGTGTTCACCTCATTATGGTCAAAAACTAGTCGAGCAAGAGTACTCTTGCCCGTTCCTCGTACTCCTACAATAGAAATGATGGATATGTCTGGTGCTTTACTATTCTCATTCAACAGTAAGGATAATAATCTTTTCATTTCATCGTCTCTTACATCAACTTTTGATACATGATCAGTATTTGGTAGTTTTAGTTCTACTTCACGGCTTACCA
Organism: Bursera cuneata; assembly: GCA_026212285.1. Lineage (NCBI taxonomy): Eukaryota > Viridiplantae > Streptophyta > Magnoliopsida > Sapindales > Burseraceae > Bursera > Bursera cuneata. The sequence continues at coordinate 21,127 of JANLJB010030745.1, read as the reverse complement.
ATCTAAAACCCAAGCTAGCATTAACAATACGATCTAGTTTGCTATTCAGGTTTTTTTTCTCGAGAATTTCAGGACGCGGTAAGAAAACTTGTCCAAAACATAAGCGATAGTAAGGGATGTGGGAACATACCTTTCTTGTAGGTTTGGAAGCATTTTCAACTTCCAAAGTTCGTAATTTCCTAGCTGATGTGTTCCACTCATCCAACTTGTCATCGATTTCGTATAATGCGCCTTTAAGCTCATCTAACCAGTCTCCGACACCATTCTTCACTTCTCCGCTCTCCACAGCTCCAACACCCAGCTTCTCCTTCACTTCTCCGCTCTCCACAGCTCCCACACCTAGCTTCTCCTTCACTTCTCCGCTCTCCACAGCTCCCACACCCAGCTTCTCCTTCACTTCTCCGCTCTCCACAGCTCCCACACCCAGCTTCTCCTTCTCTTCTCCGCTCTCCACAGCTCCCACTCCCAGCTCCTGCTTCAATTCTTTCTTCTCTGCATCTTCAACCACGAGTTGAATACGCCGGAATTTCCCGGTGAGCTCTTGGAACTCATTATCATCCAAGACTAGTTTCATCTTTTCAGGTGCTTGTTTAGCGACGTAATACAACTGCTCCAAGATTACAGAAATAAGAGCTTCAGCCATACTAAAAAGCTGTGGTAATTGATTAAAGGTAGGTAAGAAATTTGATATTTGACGTGCTTATGTGTTGTGGTAGAAAATGCTACCATTCATTCGTTATTTATAGTGCGTAGAACAATCCAAGAAATTCTTTACTTGACATGCATGGCTCGAATCAGAGTTTACTTAGATGCTACTTAAGGTATATGAAGCCTTCTCCAAGGACTTTTCATATTCTTTCCTTCTCATGGTTGAATAATTTCTTTTAGGGGTACTATTATGTGTGCCCCCTGAGGTTTAGTTAAATTATAATGTATGCGCTATCAAACATTTCAGAATTCATTAATACACCCTTGTTGTTAACTAAGTCTACTTAAATTTTTTCTTTTTTTTTTAAGGAAACTATTACATATAACCCTGTAATTAATTTATCAAATTTGGCTAATATTCCCTTAAATAAAAAAGTAACAACTATCCCTCGAAAGTTACCTATGAGGAATGTGATTTCTCATTCACGAAATAAAGAAAGGGAAAGGGGCAATCAACCATAGGAAATAGGAGAAACAATAGAGGGGATGAGAGGGAATAAGTGAATTTTGAGGGAGAAATAATTTTTTTATTAAAAAGATTAAAAAATCAATAATCACTAATGTCCGAAGATAAAACAACTAAGAGCATAAGTGCGTAATAACTCAATTTAATTAGGAAATAAATTCAATCCAAACTCAACTACAAAATAAATAGCAAGTATTCCTCCTAATTTAAGAAGTTAAAATCCTTAATTATTAAAATTCCTAAAATTCAAATAAAAATCTGTTATTATTAAATTTCATTTCTAACATATTCTCTATCAATTAGTCTTCCTTATCCAATCCAGTTATTTATAAAATATCTACATTAGTTAGTCTTCCTTATCAATTCACAAACTTGATTGATAAATATTTAATGGGAAAAACATATAAAAGCTTTTTATTTTCTTATATTAGAAAAAATTTAAGATTTTCTACAAACTAATCTCACATATATAATTTTTTTTTTTCCTGAAAATTCATGTATATTTAAAAGAAATAAATAATTTTATATGTATATATAAGCATGAAATCAATATTTTATTAATCAAGTGGGTAAACGAGACTAACTTATCAAGGTTGTTAAAAATTAATAATTAATTAGACTAAGTTAACCATAGTGAGTATATTTACATTATTTCCCAAAGATTTGGGGGTACATCAGAGTTTAACAAGACGATCTCTAGCACTCAATAGCAAAAAAAATATTTGTCAATTTGTAAGACTATGATTATTGCATCTAAATTTTTTTATTTTTTGTATGGTCAATTTTCAAACATTCCCTTAATTTTGGTCATTTTCTAAATTTTCTAAAATAGATATTAAAATAGGCCCCATGTCCAAGAGAAATTTTTACTGTGAATAATTTAAATCTAGAATATGTTAGGTACTTTGTGATCATTGTGGAAAGAATTTCATTGCATTTCAACACAAAGAAAAAATCTAATGCAACTAACAAGCAGATTACACGCATATAATTGGAAAACAGAGAGGGAACTTGTTCTCATTCATTATTATTGTTAGATAGGAGAACACTCAAAGAATAAGCTAGCTTTAATTGGTTCATGCTTTTTCTTTAGTATTTACTTGGATTGGTGATAAAGCAATGAATTGATACAAAGAAGAAAAAGCAAAAGAAATTATTATAGTAAAGAGATGCCAACTGAATGTTGGCATCTCTTTAATTGTATTATTATAGTAATACAATTAAAGAGATGCCAACTGAAAGAATATGTTGAGGACCTCTCTCGAAATCAAAAAATAGAACAATCGTCGGTTCATTCTCTGAATGCATCATCAAAATTTCTATGTTAATATACATATATATCAAACTATGTTTTCATCATAACTTTAGTTTGTATTTTCATTCATATGTATGATATATTTTATGTAATATCATAAATGAGTTCTTTTATGTAATAATTATCAGTTAGACATTTTGATGTGTAATACTCTATATACAACCAAGTAAAAATATAATCTCATATGATACAAACTTATTAGACAAGTAAAAAAGTTTTTTAATATACAGTATTTTTTTTTTTTTTTTTTGGAACGTTAATACACAAGTAATGGATAAAAATAAATGAAATGTATTATAGTAAATATGTGGTAAATATATATCTATCAAATAATTTTTTATCACTTTAGGCTCTATAGATTAAGTTATATAACTTACTTGTAAATGTAAAACTATTGTTTCAAAAATATCTAGTTATAAAAGGTATTCTAATTAATTTTTTTTTTATCCTTCAATCGAGAAACGAGAATTAGAAGAGAATAGGAAGCTGTTACAGAGTGTAAGATAACCAATTTGATCTTTGGAACATCAAGGACCATTTGGGTTCCTCTCCTGCACGCATTCTTTCTCACATCATTCTCTCAGCTTGCACAAGTCTCTGATTTCCTTTTATGCTTAATTAGTTAGCAGATTTCAAATTCCTTTCTAAAAGTTTATTCTAGTGTATACGAAATTCAATCTCATATTTACTGATCAGGATTATCGAGGTTTCTCCGTTCTTAAGATTATTGCAACTAGCTAACTGATCTATTCTGCAACGTTCATAAAGACAGCAACAACAATAACCAATACATGAAAAATAAAAGGTATCAGAAACACTGACAACACCGAATTGATATTTTATATAAAGTTGAATTGCTCCCTTTCCGTGTATTGTCCACTTAAACCAAGATGTGTCATAAGAACACAAACATGAGTGAGCAGTTCTCCACCTTTCCAAAGCTGTTGAGAATGCTCTCTCCATCCACAATTAATTGCAGCATATGACATCATTTCAACCCAAACTTCACTTATCATCTTCCATTTGCTTTGACGATTCAGAATTTTGTCTTTTTCCAATGACTGCAACTCATGGGCAAGCCTACATCCATCAGATAACACCGATTGATTCACGGACACCGGTTGATTCACGGGCCTTCTGCCTATCATTTTAAATAGCAACTTGCGAATTTGTTGAATTACAGACACTGATTGGTTCTCAGACACCGATTGATTCACAGGCTTATTATCAAACAGCAACTTGCAAATTTCTTTCTTATAGGCCTTACTTTGTTTCTTTCGACAAAATTCCTTTACCTGAGCACAGGTATCTCTATACCTTATCTCACCAATCCCTTGGGGCAGCATAGCTGGACAAACAACAAGAATATACAACATATAGTTTGACAAGTATTTGCTAATTTTGCGCTCTCGAAGAAGATCCTTATCTCTTTGTGTTTGATCGAAATCAACATAATATAAGATATCAGTAGCAATGTGCCAGACCAGAAGGCTGTGGTCAAATTCTATACCAGTTGTGGACCAAGCGATTTTATCTGAAAGTTTATACTTCTCAAGCACCCTGTCACCTCTCTGCGCCAGGTAGATTTTGCATGACTTTATAGTATAACTGTCCTTAATTATTTTTCCTTTCTCTTGTAGCTGACTGTAGATCGCTTCCATCACATCAACCGTCACATGTTTCCAAGTCATGTTCCAGTACTCCTCCAAAACTTTGCGGACATATGACAACTTGCGAACCCCACGGCACATGCCTCCACTTTCTTTAAGACAAAAATCTATTAAGTTGTACTGTCCCATGGATCCAGACCACCTCTTCTGATTCAACACATATTTACTAATCGGTACTCTTGGCCGCTTGACCAACCAGAGACTTGCCCAGTCAGTCAGAAAGAGTCTGAAAAATGCGTAAACCTCTAGAGAAACCGCCCCACCTAACAGTAAAATGCTAACCGTGATGTCAATTGGATCATGATACTCTTTCACATCAATAAAAGTTAAGAAGACAACTAGCCCAGTAATAGAGCAAAGGAAGATGGTGCAACGGAGAAAAAATCCCCATGGAGAGTGAATAAGGTTCGCCTTTGTATAAAGCAAATCGTACATGAATCCAAGCTCAATTTCTACCAGTGTGAAGGCGGCTTCAGCTGACTTCTGGTGAATAATTTCGTAACAATTTATCCGTTCGTTCAGGCTTAGAATAAGGTTTGCAAAGAGATACCGAAATCTCTTGAATAAATAATCAGCTTCAATTAGAAGACCACGTTCAGACTGCTGCTTTTTGCCCACGTCTTCCCCGGAATCAGGCCTCATTTTTTTACTCTCATAGAAACTTTCGTCTTTGATTTCGAGTATGACTCTCGTAGCATTATCTACAAAAGGATTAGTAGCGAGCGTGTCCTCTTTAAATTTGTTGGCGCTAGCAGACCAGAGTACATAAGTCCTCTCCCCATACTTGATAAATCCAATAATAAGCACTGGAATGGCAATAATTGAGATTGATGTATTTGTCCAAGACCGGACAAGGACATAAATAGCAACTCCAGCTTCAATAAATAGTGCAAGCAAGTGCCTTAACCACAACTCATTGTCCTCTAAAGCGTAAGCTGTGATAGTATCCGGGCCACCAAGGTGCAAAAGAAGAAATGGAGCCCAAAATGCCTGGAGTGCATATCTTTTATTTGAAGAATTATATCTATGTTCTTCTGTTTGGACTTTAGCAAGGTTGCCCAAGGCAACCGTTGCCACCCAGTCTGCTGACATGTATGTCGACCAAACAATCACCTTTATCCAAATTCCTCTTCTGTATTTCCTTTGAGAACCGAAAAAGATGAGGATAACTTGCAAAAGAAGGCTAAGTAGAACCAATCCTCGAATTTCCCATGCATTCCATACTTTGGTAACATTTTCAGAAACTATTTGTATGACCACCGTCGGATCTCTCATAATTCTCAAACTGTAAGCAACTGAAAATTCTAGGGAGAAAAAAAATTGATGTTACTTACCAATATATATTATATATTCGAAGAAAACTAGACATACCATATAAGCATTTCATGGATAATTTTTTCTATTAAAATTATTCTTAGAGTAACACAGTACTTCGAGTCAATAGTACAGGCATCTGGAATTAATATTTTAGAGCTCAAAACAGGTCATGATTCATCTTATTATTGTCCCAAAAAAAAAAAGGAAAGATTTGCAAGGATTCAAGATTCTTAAATAAGCTCACGATCAATTTCTTCAATTAATTTCAGTTCTTGGAGAATTTGTAGAAAGATTTCAGAAATTTCAGCAATTACTATTGATTAAAACAAGCAGTTGCATGTTGGCTTATCTATATTTTATTTAATACTTTCTTTTTATATTTCGCCAAACCTATAACTTGAGAGTTGAATTTAAAATTGCGATCAAATAAATATAAATATAATTGAAAAATATTGCTGTAACAAAAATATTTCGCACAATCTACAAAAAAATTTTAAACAAGCAGGACGAAAATCAACAAAATTGAACAAATTAAATTTTACACTACCACTAATATAAATAATATTATTGTGAAGCGGCAGAGAGTAAAATATATAATACGAGACTGCTACTAAGTAGAAAGGGAGAAAAGGAGAAAAACAAAAAAAAAAAGAGTTGCGATTTGTACATTATCAATCATTTTTGCACAGAATTATTACTTCTCCTACAATGCTTAATTAATCGAAATCATATGTGTCATTGATAGGATTATAATTAATTTCAAATAAATAATAACAAGTGAAAAGAAAATTACCACAATATCAAAGTTCAATATGCAATTTTAATGTGAATTTTTATTCCTTTGTCTGGTTTTTTGTTTATCTATTTCATGTAATAGTATTAATTAATTTTATTATTCTATTTAATATCTCAAACCTATTAAAATGAAATGAATATAGTCATAAAATAAAATGAAATACATATTGGTTATTAATGGTTTAATTAATAATAAGTTATCTTAGGATTAAATGTATTTTTTACATTTATTATGTGTCTTTCGGTTTTCTTGATGGTGGGATGCCTATAAAAGAATGAGAGACTCAAAGGGTTCTAACCTACAGCATTTTTGTGTCTCTAACCATCGTGAGACACTATTGAGGAATAGTTGTTAAGGTGATCCTAATCTCAAAGGACAAAGTCGTACAAGGAAACTTATCGATAGATTCAAGTATATTTTAATTATTTTATGTTTCGCATTACTGTTTATGATTAACATGATAATCCAAGATCTTTATATTGTATTTCATATACGAAAAATCTAACATTTCATACTGCTATATCTAATTTATGTTGTTGGCAAAATGGATTGACATGTGACCATCAATCATACTGTGGGAGACAATAAATTGATATATATTTCTTACGGTACAATTAAATGATTATGAAGTTGTTGAGATGATATTAACTATCTTTTAACTTTATCCTCACACAAACATTAAATTATAATGATAATATGACCATAAATTTCTGTAAAAAATTTACATTATATATATTTATTATCAGACGTACATTTTCGATGCTATATTCTAAATATAATTAAAATGTAATTGCATATAGTCGAATGAAGTATAATGCTCAAACTTCCAGTTATATATATTCATAATAAAATAACTCACTTACCCGGAAAAGAAGTTGAAGTCAGAAACTTGTGAAGCTATAGCACAGATGTATATATTAAGCTACAGACCCTGGCTCTGAAGTGAGTAATACAATGAACAAGTGCAGTTATTTACTTAAGGGCATTTATATATAGCGGAAAATCAAAAGCAAAAGTCAAGAAGCAAGCAGAATAATTAAATAGTATTGCTAGCAATAGCATAAATTATTGTAAATGAAGAACTTTTATACAGGGAATGGAATCATGCGATGGAGTGTGGAGTAGTTTTGGCATCATTTTTGGAGCACTATTTCATTTTTCAAATGCAAAAACTAGTAAAAACTCTTTGGTATATGTACAGCCTGTTTTTTACTCAGATGTTAAAATCATTCTACAAATTTTTTCAAGAAAAAATGGCCCGGATCAACAATATGATTTTTCGTAGTATTTACTTGTTTCTGAAATATTTTATCAAATGTACTGTTTTCGTTGTTTTTGTTATCAGAAATCTACTTCTAGAAAAAACTACGCATTATTCTATTTTTGCTTTGAGTTCTTTATTCAGCTTTACATCTTTGTGTAAACTGATTAGGTGGCCCTAAAAAGAAGTGTTAAAGATTGGTCCATGGACCAGCTTCTGCATCAGGTGTTTGAAAGGACTTTTACTACAAAGCTGGAAACAGGCGTTTGAGCAGTGAATTGATGACGAAGCAATGAATTGATGCAAAGATTGTACTTTTTTCTTAACTCAGACTCAATTCATTGTACTTGGATTGGTTACGAAGCAATGAATTGATGCAAAGATCAAGAAAAGGTTATTCAAATGGAGTCTGAGTGAAGAGATGCTAGTAACTGACAGACTTCAAGTAGACTATCAGTATATGATTTCTCAATGCTGCTAAAGCCAGTAATAGAAAGGGGAAATTACATTTGACCCTCCAGTTAAATTTTAAAAAATATTTAACTCTAAATTTTTATTAAATTAACATTTATTCTCATATTGTTTAAAAATAAATATTAATTTTAAAAAAAAATAATAATAATTTTAGAAGGGTAAATATTAATTTAATAAAAATCTGAAATTAAATATTTTCTTAAACTTTTGAGAGTCAGAGTAAATATCCCCTGATAGAAAACATTGCATATCACATGACAAGATATAACTTTAGAAATTAATATCCATAAGAATATAAAAAAGGGACAATTAATGTATGTGAGTTGTTATTTTGTAAAGGTGCCGTGGAGGGGCCTAACTCATGATGGGGAACGGGCCTATGATTCAATATAAATGCCGAAGTAACGAATATTAATGCAAGAAATAACCATGCACCAACTTCCTGTGATCTGAACTGATAAAATCTTGTGGATAGATTATTAAATTTTTTTTTTTGTTTATAGGATTCATGATACCATTTTTTTACATAAATCGTAAGTCATTAAATCAATGCAGTAGCAATGGTAGAGGTCAAATATAACATATATAATTAATATACTCTAAAAATAATAAGTGTCAGATTCAATCTCATCTGTTGAAAACGTATTAATACAATAAACTCATGATTTGTTTATAAGTTTATATATATTAACAATAATAATAATAATAATATCATTGAACCTAACTTCTAAAGGGGGCATAATAATAACAGTAATGGCCTGAGTCACATGGGCTGTGCTCATTGTAGACATCCCTACAATTATGATTGCAAGATATATTAAAAGGTAAATATCATCTCTACCCGCTTCATTGGTTAGAATTATTAACGTATGAATTATCATAATCATATAATATGTATATTGTATTGCATTTTGGATCCTAATGACATGAATATTTTATTAATCAAGCTTTGTGATCTTACCAAAATCCTTCAACTGAAATCCTTTCAAAAAGTTTTTAAGTTCTACAGTGCTTCTTATCTCCCAAATTGTTTTCTCCTAATCATTAAATAAGTTGTATTCTCTCTAATATTGTTTTCTCCTAATCATTAAAGAAGTTATATTCTTTCCTTAATATTAGAGAAAGGTTATACACCCTCTTATTCTAGCTTAAGGTATTAATTTGTCCTCTCAACTTTCTCTCTCTAGTTTTTTTATTTAAGAACTTCTCTTTCGTGAGATTTTTGGTATGTCAGAATCTGACTTAAGCATCAAAGGATTATCGCCACGTGGTTTTAATTCTTAGGTTCTCCACCTCCGACAATCTATCTCAGGCGACCACCTGCCTTTTGAAATTCATGCATCAACATTAATAATACATATTGTTGGCTAAATTGATCTTATGTGTGACCACCAATCAGTTTTTGTGACGTAGTAAAGATATACATATTTTATTTAGCACAATTTAATGATTATAGAGTTACCAAGTTAAAATTAATTATCTTTTAACTCTACCATCAAAACCATTGAATTGTAATGAATAGATAACTATAATTTTGATTCAAAAATTTAAGTTACAAATATTGTTATCAATCATACATGATCAGCCTTTTCTTGAAGATAATGTAAAACTTAGCTAGGAGCTTTTACACATGCTATGTTATGCTATGACAAATGCCAATAGAATTAGTATATTATTGAAGTATATTCGTATCTAATAAAAAAATCCAATTATAATTCATATATAATAAAATAGCTTACTTACCTGGGAAAAAAAGTTACACTCCAAGGACTTATGAAGCTAGCTTAAGCTACGTAATCCTGGTTCTAAAGTTATTGATTCAATGAACATGTAAAGTTGTTAATGCCAAAAAATAGCACCAATGGGGGGATCTCGGTAGGCTATGTGAGAGGTCCAAGTCAAATGGAGTTTTGACCATTTTTAACAGAGCAGGTGACAGTCTGGGCTGGCATGATTACAGAGGTTATTTCCTTAAAAAAGCCAACTGCAAAAGCCTTCTCTCTTTTTTTTTTTTTACTCCGGGGTGACTTCTAACAGAAACAACCATTGTTGGGTTGGTGATGACGAGGGCAATTGCTTTGGGGAAGTCACTTATAAGAGCCTTACTTTCCTCTAGCTTCCCACTTTCTGAACTAGCTTCGTTGGCCTTAGCCGTTGTTCCTAATTAAGCTACACAAAATTGGAAAAGTCTTGGGTCACCAGGTTTCTCACCACCAATAGCCCTTTAACATTCAAGTCAGCAAAGGGGTCACTTAGGTGGTGAGAAAAAATGGAATGTACATGTATTTAGGCTCACTGATTATATATGCAACAAACCGATTTTTGGGAGTTAAGAGGGAAAAGAATGGCTTTGAGCTGGAGATGGTCTCATGGAGGTGTCAATGACTTCTCAAGATGGTGTGCAATGAAGGTGTTAAAGAGACGGTGAGCAGTGGAGGTCTTAAAGAGATAGTGGTCAACAATAAAGGATAAAGAGTTAATTCCTGATCAACCTAGGTTTTTTCTTCACTCCCCCCTCTCTCTAGGCATATTTCTACTTTTATACTCTATCTTGTCACTTGACCTAAAACTTAGCCTTTCATTTGAATGATGTGTCATGATCTTAATAAGCCATGGACCTTCTAGAGCATTCTTGGGATACTCTTTAACCCTAATTTTGAGATAACGAGGAATAGCCAGATGTCACTTCACTTTTAGCTATTTTTGGTATTTGAAGGGCAACACTCTTTTCCCTACTGAGTTGAGCCTCAACTTTGATAGCTCCTTAAGGGTATTGAGTTGAATGATAAGATTCGTTTGGTGGCGAGAACTCGAGGGGATTTAGAAGGGGCTAACACAGTAAAGCTCGGTTTAGTGGTGCTCATCCTTCTGTTGAGAATCAAGTGAGACAGGAAATGGCCTACTGAGTTTAGCCTCAACTCGGTAGGGAAATACTTCAATGCCTATCAAGTTGAGCCTCAACTCGGTAGGGGAATACTTGGTGACTCCCCGTGGCTTCGCATTTGTTGGTGCATCCCTTACTTGTCTTGGAAAATTGTCTCTCTCTTTATTAAGGCTCATAAGAGATCACAAGTCGAGTTCCAAGTCTTGGCCCAACTCAATTGGTGAAGCGATTGTTGAAGGTCACAACTCAACTCGGTTAGTGAAGTCATGATTTGAGTTCCAAGGTCACAACTTGACTTGGTTGGTGAAATAATGAGTTGAGTTACAAGTCTTCGCACAACTCGATTGGTGATGCAAACTTGATTGAGTCTGAAAGTTCTTAACGTGGTAAAATCTAAATCAATGGTTCTTTCTTCTCCGTTGAGGATCAGGTGAGGCAGGAAATGACCTATCAAGTTGAGACTCGACTCGGTAGGAAAACACTTCAAAGCCTACCAAGTTGAGGCTTCAATTCGAGAACTGAGCTCTTGATGACTCCCATAGTTCTAACTTCACTGATGTGTCTCTTACTTATCTCGAGTAGTTGTCTCCCTTTTGTTGAGGCCTATAAAAGGTCACGAGTTGAAGCTAAACTCGGTTGGTGTAGTTCCTGGCCTCAACTTGGTATGGGAGGTTCTCTTAGTGGTCACAACCTAATTCCTTCAACGCATCTCTCACTTTCTTTGAAAGATGAATTTTCCCATATCTTCATAAATTTGCTTAAAATATAGTATTTAAAGATGTTGACCGGTTAAAATAGACACTTAACGAAATTGAGAGTTTTTTTTTTTTTTTTTTTTTTTTTTTTTTGGTTTATTAAGGANTTTATTTTTTTTTTTTTTTTTTTTTTTTTTTTTTTGTCCTTTCTAAAGGAAGCCACAAAGTTTCATCTACAAAAATAATTATTTTAAGGTCATTTATACAAGAAAAGCAAGACAAACGAAACAGGTAGAATGAATTGCATAGTAATCGTATAGATTATTCTAAATGAAGAATAACTTGTACAGTTGGGAATGGAATCATAAGATGAAGTCTAGCGTACATTTGGCATGGATTCTCGAGTAATATTTCATTTTTCAAATGCAAAAAAATAAAAACTCATTGCTATAAATTGCTTTTCAAAAATAAGTAATTAAGATCATTCTACGGAGTTTGTGAAGAAATATTGAAAAAATCATCAATCTTATTGTTTTATCGTTTTCTTAAGTAGTTTTAAACTTTCATTAGAAATAGAATTTTTAATTATTTTCATCAAAAAGTAATGCTAAATATTCCAAAGATTTTATCCAAATCATGTAATTTAAATAATGTGATTTTTAATTTACCACATCATTAACTACATCATCATACTATCCACTGGTTAATCTATAAGAAACTTCATATCATTTAAGATACAAATTTAAGATGAAAAATATTATTTTTTATCAAATATGTTTTCATAATTTTATTTTTCAAAATCCATATTTAGAAAAATATATAAGGCACATTATTCTATAATTCACTAGCAGAACCAAGGTTACGGAGCTAGCTAGGCTATATTCCAACCAAGATTTATAAAAAGTAAAATGAACTTTTTTTATAAATTTATATAAAATTTGATACACACCTCATACAAACCTTATTTAGCGTAACCAAGATTTAACAAAAGTAGTCTATATATAAGTTAATATTAAGATTATTAATAACAGTATCTGTTTATAATATACATTACTTTATAATGATTTTATTAATCCTTCTCAGACATAAAAATCAATAAGTTTCACAATTATAAAGTAAGATGATATAGAAATTAAGTACTATATAAGTGAAAATCATGAATATATTTTATTACATCTAAAATTTCATCCTTTAAGTTAAAAAACTATTTATATAATAGGGTTAGGAAAAATTAATCTTAAAATTAAAAAAAAAAAAATATATATATATATATATATATATATATATATATATATCTAATTACACGCCCTCCTATAATTCGTTGTTTTAAGTACTTTATACTCTCCATCCTTTGTAAATTTAGCAACCGTGCAAAGAAGTGTTAAAGCTTCTTATGCAGGAAGTTTAAGGGACATTTTGCTATAAAGCTGAATGAGATCTTTGAGCAGTGAAAGAAATTGTACTTGGATTGGTGATGAAGCAACTAATTGATACAAAGAAAGGAAGTTATTCAAAGTGGATACGAAATCGGAATGAAGAGATGCTAGCAGCTAGTAACTGAAACACTTTCAATTAGACTAACAATAAATGATCTCTGAATCCCGCTGAAGCCAGTGAGAGAAAACATTTACATGTCACAAGCCAAGTTACGAAAGAATCAAAATATTAATTTCCATAACAATACAACACTCAGACAATTAATGAATGTGGTTCGTGAAGGCATTGTGGAGAGCTTAGCTCATGAGGCGAATGCGCCTGAGATTCTATGCTTTAATGAGGGATGGAGATGCAACTGTGAAAGTGAAATGGATTGTATAATTTCCATCTTGGCCAGTTAATTAACAAAAGATTCGTGTTCATAATAATAGCAGTAATGGCCTCGGCCTGTGCTAATTGCAGCCATTCCTAACTATTGTGCTGGTTGCATAATATGTTCAGGTAAATATCATTTCTACTCCTTGGAATTATTAATATGTGGATTAACATAATCATATGTTATATTGTATTGTTTCGTATTTTGGCTCATAATAGGATTTATTTTCATTAACCAACGCTACACGTGACCAACTACCAGTTTTGTGGTCCGTTTGTTTGTTCGCACATTGTGCCTTGTGGGCATTTGCTACCATTGGAAAGTAAGCCACCGTTCTTGTCAACAAACTATCCCAATTGATGAGGAGCCAATTGAGCTCTTTAGCTTTAGTATTGAACCAACCAGTATAAACATGAACGTACTCACGGCCCAAACTGGAAAGCGTGTGGACTCCAAGCCTGCTTAACAAAAAACTATTTAGCAGCATGCATTTCTGTATGTTGGCTTGTAAAGCCTGGATTCTGGAAGTAGTTTAAGTCTCAAAGTTGACGAGTCAATTAACATGTTAATAGTCCTTATGATAAAATTATACTACATATGTCACATCTAACACCACTATTAGATGAGGTTGTCAACTAGTGCGCTTACAGTATATGTTTTCATTTTGAAAACTATCTGAAAACCATCAATCATATTAATGGTTAGAAGGTAAGAAACAGAAAATAAACGTATATATAGTGAGTGCTGGGACAATTTGTCGTTTATGAAAGATAACCATCCAATTTCTTCTGGTTATCTCAAGTGTAATTTAACGCATGCATTGATAACCAAGCAAAATGGAGAAACTTGTTGCAGCCATGGAAGGTTCAAAGCACAAAGAGAGGCCGGAGTGTGGGAATAGATATAGTGGATATGGAGTAATAAGGCTCCTATATATGCAGGCCCAAACCAGAAATTAAACCAACACAAGCGCACTCTTAGCTGCTGTTTGCCTATTTTGGTCAGCACTCAGTACAGCCTGACTGCCTGAGTGTTTTTTAAGCCAGAAAATTGCCAGCCGTCCATTCTGACTTTCATTTGGTATGCTAATCATTTCAATTATCAATTTTCTTTAGGTTCATATTATGCTAATACAACATGGGTCATTCTACTAAGCAGTATTATATTCAGAGGCTCAGTAGTGTACTAGAAAAGTTGAAATCATTGGATAAAGGTACTTTATCTTAGACTGGTTAATTAATCTCTTTTGACCTACAAAGACCCATATTTATACCATCCATTATGATAAAATTTTCCAGCACAAACTCATATAACAAATTGGTGAAATGATGCTAACTTTTCAGGAGCTTAGACATGCCATTATGCAGTACTCAGTACATATATTTGGGACTATATATATAACTTGTTCTGAATATAAATACAATACATGGGTACACCCATGTGCACATGTGCATTCACAGTTTCATTCATCAGTCTCTGAACTCAAGAAATCATTAAAAGGGTCTCTGAAATTGAGAAAGGTGAAGCCAGGGATGAATGATACAGAGAAATGTTGTTTTTTCCTAACATTTTATATACAATCATTACAGTTCCTCACAGTGTTATAACAATATACAAAAAGACATGCTTTGAAGCTCACTTGAGACTTCACTTTATGGGCACAAATTTGGCAATCATGGCCCTCTTATTGACTACATATTACACCCCCTTGTGCAGCTTGGAATCTACTTGCTCTGGATCAAGCCAGATACAAAAGCAAAAGGCAATAGCTGATATTAAAAGTTCTAGGTGGGTAGGTGCCCCAGCAGGCTTTGATGCCATAAACCAAGAAAACATGCTTTTGTGTATCACATTGGTAATAGATATTATGAGTTTTGTTTGCTAGAGAATGTACATGGAAGACCATGAGCAGTTCTTGAATGGCCCCCACCCACATGGAGTTACATTATTGAGCTTCTGCTGCTACTTCATGTACAAGACCACTTTTTCTTGAGATCTTTTTTCTAATTTATTATTGTTATTTTTGTCAAATTTTTTTCTTTTCTCATCATCTTGGTTTGTCTTGTTTATTTATACGTGGAATCATGCCTTACAGTATCCTCCCATGATTTCCTACTTATTGTTATCATTCTTTTCTAGCTGGACAAGATTCTTTTTCTTTCCTTTTCTCTTTTCAGGTTTGGTGGGAAAATTATCGGACACCCATGAGGTTTGGACTGACGACGCTTTAGATCAAGAACTTTCAAAATCTAGATATATTAACCCTGTTTTTAGGGGTTAGAATGTTCGTTTCTACTAAAATTAAGAATCAAATTTTAGTTTTGAACATTTCAGAATCTAAATGTAATTAACCTAAACTCGAAGATGTCAGTTAAATATCCCTAACTTAAAGCTAATTTTTCTTTGAGTGCTTTCAATGGCATGATCATGAAGCATGATTGACTATTCCCATTAATACTTTCACTTCTACTATTCCACCTATTAACTTGAGATATACTTTGATCATACCTTTCATGAAATTAAAATTATGGTATCGGTTTTTTAACTATCCATGTGTTAAATCGAAAACAAATCAACAAAAATTAAATTAGTATCTCGATAAGTAAATTAATAATATCAATCTAACGATAACTAATCCTCATAATTAATTAACGTTACTGATCTAATAAGATAATGCCACTTAGCTAATATCATAAAAGTAAGTGATTAAACTCTCTTTCTATATACCTCTTGTCCACATTGAAAAACTCATAAAAGCTGGAAGCCAAGGAGAATTTGTTTGATAATGTGCATTGTACTCAAAATTCTATCAACAAATTAATTAAGCAACCCATTAGGTTCAATTAATCAGTACCCATCAGATCATAGAATTTAATACACTTCCATCAATGTAAATACAATAATGGCAGTCCATATGGGTTGTGGCCCATCTTATCATAAATCTGATCAAATTTGTCAATGTGGGAAAGATCAACTTTCTCTGTGATAATCATGAATCATGTGGTCCACAAGATTGTGGCTGAAATTAAGATAAGAAAACAATGTATTGGGCAAGTAGGGCATAGCCCTAATGGAAAGGAAAATGACCTTTGAGTTGAGTTCATGTGCCCTTTTACTTCTTTGCAAGAGACTTAACCTTACTTCTCTACTCTTTTATTTTAAGCAATGAAGAGATCACATTTACTTTCTCTTTTTTATGTACATGCAATATTTCTATATATTCTATGAAATAGGGTTTATAGATTGACTTTATTTAAGATTAAAGAGATACCAAATGTACTATATTTTCAATGATTTGTATTATAACTTTTTTTTTGGTAATAAATTCTATATATATCTATTAAATAAAAGCTTGTTGATACTCGTTTTAATTTGTTTTTAGTTTCACTCATCTAATCTATTTATACTATAATGTATGAATAATTTGAATTTGTAATATCATTTTTAATAAAACTTTAATTCAAGGTGGTTAATTTATAGTTTTTAAATAAAAATATTATTTAAATTTAAAAAGTAAGTTTTGTAATAATAACAGTTAAATAATATTATCATATCAATAACGAATAGTACGATTCGACCTAACAAACAAATGAAGCTTGAAAACAATAGTATATTTTTTTTACTTCAAAGAAGGAGGTAGTAAGTAATGATAAAATCAAATATGTATTCCCTTAAATAAGTAAAGAATGAAGCCTCTTAATTAATTTTTTCCATAATAAATTTGAGGCAAAAACTGATTAAGAAAAGTACTTGTTTTGGCAAGATTGACTAAACAAGACATCATACATGTGGGTAAAGTTGTTGGCAACCAAATAATGGGATCTATTCTCCCAAAAGGGTCCACTCATAAATACCATAATTTTGTCAAATCAACTTATCAAGGTTGCCAATTCTTTCATTTGATTTCAATAGAAAATTTTGAGAAACGACATGTAGTTTATGCATCTCCCCCATACATCCAATCCGTTATTATTATTATTATTATTAAGTAGATAAAAAAAATATTTTTCTATTATATGATGATGCTTCTAATAATATAGTTAAAATTACTCTTAAAACACTTTTGATTTATAAATATTATTGTTCTATTATCGATCGCTCTTGAAATACCCTTGACCTAATCGCATTGAAGTCTATCTCATATCCTTTTCTTCAAGAATGTTCTTATTGCTTTCTCCTCAACTTCAACAAAAATTCCACTTAAATGCAAAAGAGTGATGAGTTTCAACTACCATATTCATATGAAAATGCCACCACACCATAAATTTAAGACATGAGAACTATTTTGAATCAATAATAATCATGTTCCATGTGAAAATGTATAGTTCAACAACCTCTTCTCATTTTGTTAAAACATCAAAATCTCCAAAATATACCACCTTTTTTTATCCTTCCTAAGCAATTGAACCCCAGTTCAAGCCGAGTTCAATCTAATATCTTTTGTACAATTTCGAGAAATCTAATAAATATGTTAAACTAGTTAGTATCCATCCTATTAAAAAAAAAAAAAGCCAAATTTAAGAATTGTTTTGAGAAATAATTCAATGTTATTGCATAAATTATTTAATTATCAAGTTTAGTTGTTTAATAACTCTGCAGGATGTTTAATAGTTGTCGAATGATATTAGATAAACGTCTAACAAGGTGTTAAGTTATCAAATTTTATTATGTATATATTAAGTTGTCGAATATTATGATTGTATTTAGGGAATAGAAATGAAAAGGAAAGTAATTTTTTAAAATACCTTTTAAAAGTTGGATATCTTTTTATACTCTTAAAAAAAAAAATTCCTATGAAGGGAACCTGAATT
The DNA here is from genome assembly GCA_026212285.1 of Bursera cuneata. Classification (NCBI taxonomy): domain Eukaryota; kingdom Viridiplantae; phylum Streptophyta; class Magnoliopsida; order Sapindales; family Burseraceae; genus Bursera; species Bursera cuneata. The sequence goes on along the minus strand of JANLJB010030745.1, from coordinate 2,917 downwards.
TTGTACAATCCTAACAAATCAAAAATTAATTCTGTAAGAAAAGACAAATAAGAAATTGATTTGGTCAGGCTGAGGCTGCTTCCTCTGCCTTTCACTCACCAAATAAGCTTCAAGCTGGAGAGCTGGACAGCATCATCAATTCAATTGTATGAAGATTAGTAGAACATCGTTGTTTGCTTTGAATCTCATCATCCCATTCAAGGAACGGCCAGCACAAATATTCATTACAAAATTTAATGCTTCAAGCAACATTTTCTTGAAAACGAAAACATACTTCAAGTACCTCTACATTCCAGAGCATTATTATTGCCTATTAGTACTAATTGCCTTGCCAATTGGCTACCGTTGTAGCTGTAACTTTGCTGACAACCAAGACAAGAGAGGCCCATCAGCAGTTAATGAGGCTAGAGTAAAATAAAATAAATAAATAAATCTCAAATATTTGTCATCAATATCAAGAGTTTAGTGTTCATGACTTCTTGAATAATGTCTTTCTTCTTTGGACTTTTTTTTATTAGTTGTATAAATGTTCATTATTGCTTGTTGTCCCATAGAATGAGCTGAAACATGCATGAGAATTGATGGAAAAATAATTGCAACTTGATTGATTAACATTTTGAAGTTTCTACCAACTTTCCATGTATGTATGATGAAGTGGGTTCATTTATATCTAATAATGAAGGGGGAAATTACAATAACCCCCCAATTAAATTTGAAGAAATACTTAACCCCATACTTTTACTAAACTAACACTTACCCCCCAAATATCCCTAAAAAACTAATATTTACCCCCCAAATATTTG